>OZ026625.1:64971643-65165643 GCA_964020975.1 Hermodice carunculata
TGTATCATTATACTCCATTCAGGAAATATTGTCGCTTCTTCTATCAAATCAAAGTGATTAATTTTGATTTTACATTACTTGTGGGAAAAACAACGTTTCATTCAACAAAATGACAACAAGAGATATTCTTCAAGGAATCTCTGATCTCCAGCGTAACAAGAGAATATTGCAGTTTCATTTATGAAATTAAATTGAGACTACAATGCGTTTGTCAATTCGACAAAGAAATAATCTGCTTGAAAATAAGACCGAAAATTCAATGCTCAAAATGAGTTTGTGATGAAAGCATTGGCTTGCTGAAATTTTGTATATCCTGCTTTTGAAATTCTGTCTATCTGAAATTGATATTGAAGAAGACTTCAGCAGAAGTACATAGCATTGCTCACCTGTGCGCACTTACGTGAATATCAAAAGCCACATACGACGTGTTGTGTTTAAATGTATACCGCTTTTATCGTAAAATTGTGATTTAACTTATTGAATTCTCGAGGTCCGAACCAGGCAACAAATGGATGAGAAAGGTACAATTTCTTTGCTAAACAATGCTATGGATGACTTACCGGCGTGGGCAATTGATTCAAATTTCTCTACTTTTCTGCAGTTTGGAATTAAGCTCTCATTTCTAACTTTAATGCAGTTAACTTTCAAGATAAAAATAAAGACACAAGGGTATTTAATCTTCGATCTATGTATGCATCAGCTTATCGACAAAGCAGCTTCCCTTCTAAATTCCTGAACTTTGTTGCTTGTGTCAACCTTTTTTTCAAATAGTGCATTGCATACCACATTTGTCACAATTAATTTGTCCTAGTACTATTTTTAACGGTTGCTGTCTTCGAAGCCTGTACGGCTGAGACTGTAACTAAACATGTTCTGCTTCACTGGCACTGAGATCAAATATATCCCGTTCAGCACTACATGGGCCATGCTAACCGGTCATACAAATTATATGCAGGAATCCCAGTTTGTGAAATGTCAGCATAAATCAAAAGTGGTTTTCCTATAAAGTATGGAGAAATCAGGACGAAAAACAAACTTACCCTGAACGTAATCATTGTCGCCATCTTTATTTTTCCCGCCTCCTCCCCCTCCCTCTCCCCGGTCAGGGCCCATGAAAATACACAATACATTCAGATATCATTCAAGGCAGTATGTACAATTATATATATGCAAACTTGTTGGCTTAAACTAAAATTGGCCATTGTGTGGGTTAGCTTAGGAGCGAGGAACACAAACAAACATAAGTTCTATGGATCAAAATAATAACTATAAATGTAGTGTAAGCTCTATAGAAAGGAATGCCCACCACAGGCAATGGAATACAAAGGAAATCATTTCTTGTTTTTGAGGATTTTTTTTTGGCAAATATTCATTTACACAGATATTGCTGTTGATACATCTATACACTTGTTGGTGCTGGCGCTGAGTGATTTTGGGGTGGGGGTTGTTTTGTTTTGTTGTTTGTTTTTTGTTTTGTTTTTCTTTTTGTTTTTATTTTTTTTATTTTTTGTTTTTTTGTTTTGGAAAACCACAATGTGATAACAAAGGCACTCAGTGACCACAGTATTCAAATAAAGTGCATGGCGAGACACACAATTTTGCAGCATCCTCAGCTGATGGTCTTTTATGAAGGAAAAATTTCAATAAATCAATAAAAGGAAGAAAGTGAATTGCAATTATGACACCCAGCAGCATAACAAACAGCCCTGAATACCTACTGCTTTGCCCCATCTTATTGGTGAGCAATAGGGCTTGCCATGCTGGCTTTACATATTTGGATGATGCTTGCCTACACCAAATGACAAGAAGAAGTGAAAACAAAAACGAAAATAACCCCAAAAATAAATAAAACGAAAGAAAGATATCAAAATTCCTAAAGGATGGTGAGTTGACACGGGACCTTACAATGAACAAAGATGTAGTGGTATTCTTGTGGACCCTGTTTTATTTCAAAGATATTCTTTCAGCAGATTTGATATTCCCGCATTGATATTGAATTACGTGCAATCTTAGTCCAGGCGATAGGATTTCTGCTTCCGGTTTCCTTATAAGAAGAACATTGAGATACCAGCTTTATTTGACACAGGTTGGACCCTTCCAGAGTTCAATTAAAAAACTTTTTTGCCGTTAACCACCATCTTCTAATAGGTCTTATCTAGAGCCCTCTTAAAAATTCACGTGCAATGTGAAGTTGCAAGTTTTGAAACATACGGCATTTGATATAGGAGTATGATTTATTTTGGTGTTTTACCATCCATGGAACATCCACTGTACACATCTCTTTCGAATCCTATTAACCCAAATACTTACAGTACGAAATCAAAATAAACAGTTGTGAGTGGCAGCATATGTGCAGATCGGTATTATTCCAGCTTACAAAACTCGTCACATGACCAAATGTGTGTGTTGTCATCGGGAAGGTAGAGCTGGGAATAATAAAACAGTCATATCACCATCTAATGCAAAGAGATAAGCCGAAGAAAGACCCAACCAACTCTCAAGGGAATCAAGCCCATGATTTCAATCACAACAGCAAAATCATAGATTATTTATTTAAAATAAAAATGATTTGTAGCGCCACTCTGCGAACCATTTGAGACCTAGAGGTCCCAATGCATGTTCGAGTGTTGTATGGACGGATAAGAAAATGTGCCATTGTGTATGTGTATGTGTGTATGTTTGTGTGTCTGTGTATGTGTTTGCAGATTCCCCCCCCCCCCTTTTTTAAGAACGGCAATAATCTCAATCGTTATGGTGCACAACGTCGAAAAGGTTCCACTAATATACATTCCCATCAAGATAGAAGAATGTCTCAGATACGTATTGAGAAAGGAGGTCGTAAATGCAAGAACCTTAGCACCAGATCACAAATCGCGAGTCGACTGCATCAAAAGGCAGAAATAAACCCACGTCGTGAGCAAAATTACCTTGAAAATTACCTCTTAAATACCAGCGAACCTCTCTAGTTTGGAAAACGAGTATTGTTGTGTCTTTCCAGCGTTGACGCCTCCCACAATGTTCCGGTCATAAAAATGGTCTGGTCATGGATCTGCTGCATTGTACTACGTGTATCTAGAGATTTAATTGCAGTATCAAGTAAACTAGTATCCATGCAAAAGTGTGAAAGATGAAAGGTTGAAGATTAACTATCTCATTAAATAGTACGATAGTCTATGGTAAAAACTTCACTTGGAGAAGGTCAACAATGAGCTATGCAGCACATGAATAAACATGAAACGATTTTTTCAAGACAACAGTTCAACTGTTCAACAATGACACTGTAGCTATATAATTACAAGCGCCGTGGGAAATAGTGAAGATGTAAAAAGATTCAATTGTGCTAACCCATTGTTGTTTGCTAAAAATAATCATAGTTCTTTTTGGCTCTTGTCATCTTTAGCAATAAATTAGGCCAGTAATTTTCAGTTTGTGCGGTGACCGTCTAGAAGTTTTGAAAAAAAATGTAGGTCAACTTATCACTTGGTTGACGCAGAGATTAATTTAAATAAAATACACACACACACACACCCCCACAAACACACACATATATATATATATATATATATATATATATATATAGTATATATAATATATAAATATACATATATATGTATATATGTATATATATATATATATATATATATATATATATATATATATATATATATATATATATATATATATATATATATATATATATATAATATATATATATATATATATATATATATATATATATATATATTATTTTATAGAGTAGCAGGTAAGTCCTGAGATGAAAAAAAGAAAGAAAACATTATTCACACTTCATTTGAACTGCTTTTCGTTGTGTTATAGATGTAGAAAGCGCTTCTATAACCTGAACAACGGCAAACTACATAATAATTACATTTAAACAGTCAGGCACTAGCCACAAAGCATAGGTAAATTCCTATACGATTGACAGGCCAGGTAGCTAGCGTGTGTTCGCCCAACTGATGATCTCAGGACATAGAAGTCGTCACCTCAGAAGTGGGCACTGGATCAATCATGAGAGACTGCTTTTACTAAAAGAATTTAACTTATGCTTGGACTGCATTACTGTGGACTGTATTTATTACCTGTGGAGTGTGACTACATGTATCATGCTTGGATTGTGGTCATTGCCGGAATAATCTATCAAAAACAGCGACGTGCAACCTCCCTGTAACTTTGTAGGAACTATTGCTATGACACACTGTTGTAATTAAAATCAAGAGTCTTTGTGATTCTTTGTTAAGTTCATTGGTAGATTTCAGAAGTGTCTGGAACATTCTGTATTAGAACACCATAACATATCTGAAGACACTATCCCTGAAATGGATGCAAATGTTATCGATCAAATATAAAAAATGTACTCTTTGTCAACTGCATATTCGTTGACCATTCTTCACAGAATTACCCAAGAAATCCTGCAACCACCCGAGATTTCTCCCCACCAATAAAGATTCATAATGAGAGAAAAATAGTAACTCAATTTCCAACCATGTATGACTTTATTTATTCTGTGTTTTATAGATTATTTATGGTCAAGAGTATCCTTAGATGGAGGCGTTGCCGTCATTTAGAAACAGGATAAGTTACAGAGAAACGGTATCATTGGTCAATACAAAAAGGGGATTACACCTGACCTGCCTTATATTGCATTTATTTCACCCTGGAAATCGGTTATTCGCTGCCAAACATCAAATGTGAAATTTCGTATTATGCCAAGTCCTCAGATAACTTTTGAAAAATCTTGCCATTGCAAATGCCTTAACATAATGGTCAGCACGGAAAGCTTCAGCTACATTTCATGCCTTTTTTTTTTTTTTTTTTTTTTTTTTGATGCCCCCCCCCCCCCCCATTGCTAAATTGCTGGGTACTCTCCTGTATTTGAGGTGCATGTGTGTATTTCTATAAACCTGTTTCTAACCTTGATATCTGTTAATTTATCAATTATCAGTCATTTATCACCCCTTTAGAGACAAGACAAGTTGATTTTGATGTAAATTGTGATACATTTATATGGGCAAACTTATTTTTCTTTGTCCTCGGAAGTGAACATTTTTGTGGTTTTCCTACCTTTAGCACTAGAGAGCTGTTTGGCACTGCGGGTCCCATGCGCGCTGTTTTGTATAACAAGTTTATATTTCTATTAAGACAAACGAAAAATTCACAGTTATCAAAATTGCCATGACATACTTTTTACATTCCCCTCAAACTTTTAATTGAGACCCTCATTATATTTTTGGTCATACAGACCACAGCGCACACATTGTAAATCCATGGAGGTGCAATTATGTTTTATTGCCTTATATGGGCCGGAACATGGTGCTTTCCTTTGATGCCCTATGGGTGCATTTAAAGTCTCTATTGAAAGTGGTTATTTAATTTCTAATACAAATTTTGCTTATTCAATGTGGTGTTAAATTCATGGTTGTTACAGCTTTCGTCCCCAAGGATTTAGTTTGCGAGCTATATTACAAAACTAGAGATACCTTCAACGCAAAGCGTTATCTGAAGGGTCCGCCAGGAAAAAAAATCTGCCATTTGCTCAAATTGGGCCATGGTGACACCAAAATCTAATCAGTTCATCTTGGCATGCTAGATAACTATACTGCCAGATTTGAGAAAAAATATATTGGAGCATTCTGGAGATATTGTGGTAACAAGCGCTAACGAACATCAAATTAGGTTGCCATTTGCTCAAATTAGGTCATGGTGACACCAAAATCTAATCACTTCATTTTGCTAAGTAAGACAAGCATATTGCCAAATTTGAGCAAAATACATCATGGCATTCTGTAAATATCGTGCTAACGAGAATGTACATATCCGGAGGGACGAAAAATCCGGACGGACATCCGGACAGACGGACAACCCGAAAACATAAAGGGTCTCCAAATGTGAACAAAATACATGGAATGATTCTGGAGATATGGTGGTAATGAGCCCGTACAAACATATGATTAGGCTGTCATTTGCTCAAATCATGTCATGATGACACCAAAATCTAATCAGATCATCCTGGCATACAAGATAATCATACTTTAAAATTTGAGTAAGATACTTTGAAGCACTCTTGAGACATCGCAGTAACGAGCCAAAACGAACATCTGATTAGGCTGACACTTTCTCAAATTAGGTCATGGTGACACCAAAATCTAATCAGTTCATCTTGGCATGCTAGATAGGCATACTGCCAAGTGTGAGGAAAGTCTATTGGAGCATTCTGGAGATATTGCGGTAACGAGCCCTAACGAGCATGAAATTAGGCGACCATTTGCTCAAATCATGTCATGGTGACACCAAAATCTAATCAGTTCATCTTGCCAGGATAAGCATATTGCCAAATTTGAGCAAAATACATGGAAGCATTCCCTATATATCGCGGTAACGAGAACGTGCACATCCGGTCGGACATTCGGACGGACGAACAGCCCGAAAACATAAAGGGTCCCCACATGGGGCGGACCCTTAAAAATAAGATGCTGTCATCACAATATCTAATTTTATGGCGTTAATAATAATAATAATAATAATAATAATAATAATAATAATAATAATAATAATAATAATAATAATAATAATAATAATAATAATAATAATAATAATAATAATAATAATAATTATAATGATAATAACCCTCCACTTGAGTGCCATGGTCCTGTAAAGAACAATAGGCTTTAAAAAAGCAAAAAACAAACTGCCATGATCCCCGGGAACAGAGCCAGGGGCGCAAGGGCCCCACATACTCTCTCACAGCTGAGGGAGCCCCCCTGCTCTCGGTTATTTTCCCAACGGTGGACCACCCCATTACTGTAAGCCCTGCCCTTGTCCCTATCCCTGCCTCGAAGGCTCACGCATTCCATTGCCAGCACCTGCAGCTAGCTGCAGTCACAGTCATTGCAGCCCTGAAAAGGACTACCACCCTTCCCGTCAATACCCCCTTTTCACTCATCAGTTAAACCTATTTTCTTCCAATTCTAACATGTCGCCTCCTTTTATCCCAGCACCCTACCAGGTAGTCTTGCACAGCTTTAATACCCTCCTCACACCCTGGAAAATGTCCTCTCAAGCCCAGAAACCAAGCAACACGGTCCTGCTCTGGCGCTCTGTACAATGAAACAATATTTTAACACGATTTCAATTGGTCGGTAGAATCATGCTATGTAAGGGCAGTAGACTTAGCTCATCCTGCTACTGCACGTAAGAATGGCTGCTTTATGATCTGGGGAAGATCCACATTAAATTTAGTGTTTTTTACCATAACAACAATTCGTAAGAGCTAGCCTTTAATTTTACGTGCCATGAGTGTGACTGTGGCTGTGACCTCTGAACATGCTCTCACATATATATAAATAAAAATATATAAACACACACACACAGACACACACACACACACACATATATATATATATATATGTGTGTGTGTGTGTGTGTGTGTGTGTGTGTGTGTGTGTGTGTGCGTGTGTCTGTTTGTCTGTGTGTCTGTGCGTGTGTGTTTGGTTTTTGCAGGACTAAATTAAGCAGCGATTGGTTGGTTGACCTTTCATGTCAAATATGCAGCGGGATTTTAGTTAAGTTTATCCCTTTTTTGTATCATTTGGTAACCACAGCTTGGTAACCGTTGGATAATTTGAACAATTGTGGACTAAATATGTCAGCTCGCTTGCTCTGTTGTGTTGCCAGTAAGATATCGGGCTTGATTAACTTTCAGCAGCCTTTAGGTACAAGTGCAAACTCAAAGGTTCCATAAACAATAGAGAGAGAGAGAGAGAGAGAGAGAGAGAGAGAGAGAGAGAGAGAGGGAGAGAGAGAGAGAGAGCAGAAGCTACTGTAAGAAATCAACGCCTCAGCTCAACAGACAGTCCACATATTAAGAACGTGAAGTCTCAATGCAAAATAAGGTCGGCCCATCTTAAGGTCATTACCATCGAACCACAAAGAATCATCATGTGACTGGTTAATATTAAGCATCATTAATAGCAGTTGAGCTATAACATTTTCCAATATAAATAATTGATTTGTCTGACTATTGTGAAAGTATATATGAAGGTTTTCGTATGAAACATAAATGATGACATTTTAAACTTGCTTGCTGTACAGCATTAGCATTGGCCCTATGTGAGATTGTGAGACGTGTGAATTTTCCATTTGTTTTTATTGCTTTCGCTTACATTTCACGCCGAAGAAATCATTTGGTTCGGAATGGTAAATAAGACCTATTATATCTATATAATATAATAAAACGCCCTTATTCAACCACTTTTTTTTTATTAAATCTATTTGTTCAGGATTTTACATGCCTTTACCAACGGTTACAGGCTGTCATTTTTCCTTCTAATACCATTTCTTTACCACACAATATTTGTAAAAATAAGCTTTTTCCCATATTTACTCTTTTTAAGTACTTCACTTTTTCCTTCTAGAACTGCTTTTGCGATTGTCCACATTTTTTCTTCAAAGTCAACCACTTTTCATTGTTTTGCCTGCAAACCTGCCGACTAGGTTCTTAATCTGACCAGGAAAGGGCAAAGACGTAAAATAATGATAATATTCGGCAAAATAATGTATCTGCTGCACTGTCCGTGCTGTACCATGGAACATATGTCCTTGGATTCTTTTGTTAACAGTGTGCTAACAGCAGATAATAATTCTAGTGGATTTATCAACCTGACAAAAGTCGTACATTTTGCAACAACCCCTCAATGAGGTAACACTGATCTGATGAGAACCCCCCTGGGATGTATTTAAACCCATTATGGCTCTCAAACTCTGTCAATGAAACAGTGGTGTAAAATATGGCACGCCTGCAGCTGTGGTATTCCATAACACCTATAAAGCATTACATAAGCTGAAAACGTTTCGGAGAGATTCAACGCACGTGACATCCTTGGGCGTGGTTTTCGGAGTACAACGCCCAATGATGACTGACTTGAAATCTTGAATCAGACACGTGCACCACCAGGTTGCACTTGGCTTCCAAGATGTGCGATAACCAGAGACGCGTTTGGGCTCGCACAGGAATGAAAATTGAATTATGTCTATTAAGTTAATTTTGCGATAATATTGTCAGAGAAAGCACCGACGTACGCATTTGCTTACATGAGAATAGCCATCGTTCCCATATCTTACACTTTTCCAGGAGCGGATCCAGAAAATGTTAAAAAGAGGACAGGCAAATGGCCAAATTATTGAATTGTAATATTGACCTTTGTGACCAAAAAAAAAGTGCTTAATGGTCCATTATGAGCCAGTTGGAGGAAAATACTAGCAAAAATATCAATGACTATAAGTAAGAATATTCTGAAGAAAAAAACACTCGTATCGGCCGGTAAGAGGCCACACACCTTTGCCCTCCCACAAATTTTGCCTTCTTTGTACCAGAAATGATTGAGTAGTTTCTTCTTGACGCTTTTGACGCTAACATGACATGCCTCAATATGAGACCACTATGCCACCATATAGGCCAGAGAAAAAGCAATGAAAGCTGCTACTTTCAACGATATAATTTTTCAGGAACTAAACAACCAACAGATCAACCTTTTTCGGGGAGTAATAAGAAGAACAACCGTCACTAGACCTACTTTATACCCATACAGGTAGGTTTATGTATAAATTTAAATTGAGTTCAGTAACGATTTCTCCGGAGCATCCGCCAGTGGAATTTTCTGAATAGCCGATTAGCCGATGTCAGTACCCATCACATCACACCATTTCTGCGGCGCTAGCAAAACATTTGATATACGTCACATAAGGGGCACTGTGCGTGGGCCAGTACTATACAGAAGAACCAAACTCGTAATTTTGAACGACAAAAGCTATAAGGTAGTAATTAACCCTTAAAGTGCTAATCACTGCTATAGTCGTTTTCTCATTACTGTTAAACAAAGAATGGTTAAAAGATTCAAATTCCTCATGAAGATACCTTTTATTCAAATACCAGCAAGCCTAGTCTAAAGCAAAAAGTAGTCTTAGTCAACAGCTTTCCTGGGAGCACTTTGCGCGCAAAGTGCCCCCCGGAAAGCTGTTGACTCAATCTTAAATCAGCGCTTTAAGTGTTAATCTAGATAAATGTAGATGACTGGCAAAATTACGATACTAAGGAACACGCAGTTTATAGATATCGTGCATTGTAACCAGACACCAAAGCTCCCATCTAAAACAAGCCAGTGTAGGTTTAATACCCACAACGACAAGATGTAAACCTTCAGGTGCCAGGGAAGGTGTCTTGGTATTTTTGTGATGGTTGCTCGATTCAAATATCTGCCGTTACATAGGTATACAACACGGCTTTTCGTACGACCTGTATTTTGTTTTATAAGGTTGCTACTATGGGTAACAGGGATGCTTTTCAGGGCACAGGGTCTAGCGCAAATGCTGATGTGCCCGGGCTATCACTAGGTGAAGGTACTGCTGTCGATGATATTGTGATGTCGATGGTCTTGTCGCTCAGGCGTTGCCGATGGTACTGAACGTTTTGCTTGATATTCCTTGATATATATATCTACGGCATAACAGGAGCTGGGAAGTATTTGCCTGGTACACCATCACCTGTGGCATGGAAATGCGAAATTCCTTGCACTTTCCTAATTGTTTCTAAATTCTTGACAATTAAATAAGATAATATAAATAAAGGACCTAACTTTTCGGCAAAAGCATATCCAGTTAGCGAACTGTCTCGGGTATTTTTTTCCGGCGGAAACTATGCATTCAAATGTATATATGGGTGTAATTTTCGAATTGAAAGGCGCATTTTTTTGTTTTGTTTTTGTATGTTTTTGTTTGTTTTTGTTTTTTTTTTAGTTTGTTTGGGGTTTTTGTTTTTGTTTGTTTGTTTTGTTTTGTTGTTGGTTTTTTTTTTGTTGTTGTTGTTTTTTTGTTGTTTTTTTGTTTTTGTTTTTTTTGTGCAAAGGTAATTTCGCAGCACTTCATTAAGCTTGGTTAAGAAATACCTCTTGCTCCATGGCAGGCCTTTTAAAGATTTAATCAAGATTTTTTTATTTCTTATACAATTTGGCTCAATAATTATTTATAAAGCTCGATAAAGCAATTGTAGCGCTCAATACATAATCATTGAGCTCAATAATTTATTTTAGCTTAACAGTTTATTTTCAGCTGACTAGTTTAATTTTAGCTCCGAGATTATTACTGAACATCCTGGACATGTTTTCATGCCCATTACTTTAGTATAGAGCACCATAAAATCAATTGTTGATTCCTATAGTTAAATTATTCATCTCTGTAAATAACTTTTGAGTTCACTAAGTAAATTATTGGGACCAAAAGCTTGACAAGAGTTGTTGACAAACAGAAAGAATTGTGGACCTGAAAAAGTTATTTTTTGGGCCCCAAATCGTTTATATAGGTAAAAACTGCATTATAGAGCTCCAAATAATCTTTTTGATAGATGTCAGTAGTTCTCCTTGTCTGAACAATGATTGAGCTCAAGAATTATCTAGAGTTCTGTAAATCATACAGGAGGCTCAACATACCGGAGCAAATATACTGGTACCAATAGAATGCACCCTCCTTGACTTGAAGTTTCTGCTTTTACAGCTTTACATATAATAGGGCCTACTTTAATTCAAATGTATATTGTTTTAGAAAACACTTACACTTAATATTTTCTAAAAAATAAAGTTTAGTTTATTTTTCACAAGCAGGTGGCAACTTACTTGTTTGTCCAGTCCTAAGGGCTCAAACCACTTAGGTCTATCTATCAAACTAACGCATTCAATAGGTGAGGCTTTGGTCTTAATTTTGCATTTTTCGGTATTATGATGTGTACAAAATATAAATCCGTGTATTGCAAGTTGTTATAACATTTTTAATAGCAATCTAATTTTTAATTGCTGCTTTGAGATGTCTGAGTATGCTAATCAACATCTCCTTGAACATAATCACAACGAATTTGAAACGAACGGAAGTGACGTTTCAGTCATAGCCAATGCGTCACCATCCTCATGGCCGCGGACTGACTTAAAATGATCACCAAATTGTGCAAAATTCCATTTGAAACGATTGTTGTATATCATTTAGGTTTCTTGCAAGACCACAAAGCATCACAGTTGGTGCAGACAGAGCTGGAGCGTGGAAGCAGTGCTTTCAAACTGAAGTGCTAGTCCTACAGCGGGAGAAATTATTGCAGCACGGATACCTGTCATTTTTTAAATAATTATGGAGCGTTTATGGATCTCCTCCAAACATAGGAATTAATGCTTTACCTTTAAATTATACAAATCAAAATGCATCCTGGAGCTAAATCAATGATTTATGCAGCTCAAACAAGATTTTTATAACTCAGTAAAGGACCCCCATGATTAGAATATTGATCTCCATTAATGATTTTTGAGCTCCAAAAAATATTGTTATCTGTATAAACATCTGTTTGAGCTCCACATTTATGGAGCTAAATAATTGTTTTCACATACAAAATTCCTGATTTAATGTTTTAAAGGCCTGCCATATTTTGTCACTATTTTCTGCACACTTTTAGGTTCGCAGCACTGACAATGACGATGTATTGCAATATCCGTGTCGTACGAGCCAAGTAATAGCGCATTTTATGATTGAAACCGAGACAGTGATGGAGGAGGATTCGCTCTTAATTTTTTTCTTTTCATATGTGCAGGAAAATAAGCAGGATATAAACACCCTGTGTAAATAAACACATTGTGAACGACACAATGTTGGAGAACACTTGACGCAAGACCTGCTTCTCTTGTCGATCACCCAAGTGTATTGCTCAGTTTTAGTTGTCAGGTATAGGGTAATAAATGATAACAAAATTTAAAAAGAAATATGGTGACCAGATCACCTTGATTATTCAAGACAGGGTCTGTGTCGCATTTCGTTCGTGATTTGTTGTTAAGGTCAAGGAAAACGCAAACACGCAAACACAAAACATATTCAATATTTCGGTGCTTAGGATTAAAACCGGGAAAGGGGGGGGGGGGAGAGCAGAGCCCTCCACCTTGTGACCATGTGAGAAAACAACGGTGAGTGCAATTTGCTTTTTGGCCTATATGATTTGTTATTGTCCCGCGCCACCGAAGATGGCGTAGGGGCGTGCAAACAGTGGTAATCGGTTCGTTCTTCGGTCCGTTACATCCAATATATAATGAACTGCTGAAGACAACATGGTGAAATTTTACCATAGATGCTTACTATACAGCGCATTTGCTGTGTAGCTTCATGTTTGACCTTGACAGCTTTTCAAGGTCACGTGGTCTCTGAATGTGACAGGTGCATACCACCTGATATCTAATGAACCACTTAAGACAGAATGATGCAATTTTTACTCTAGTGTTTCCTATGATGGGCATATGCAATGTTGGTTCACGTTGATCTTGACCTCTTTTCAAGGTCACAGAGCCGCTAAATCAGACTTTAAAGCAAATACAATTTGTACGTCATCACATCCACATTGTAAAGAAGCAATATACAGCATCGCCTGTGCGTTTGCAAGAACGTTTTGTGCAGCGTGGTTTGTTTGTTGACTTTGACCCTTTGTTCAACATCACCATACCAGAAACCTATCCATATCAGCCAATAACTTATGAAACATTGATACGAGAGAGGGCATGTGTAATGTGCTTTCATGCCACCTAGTCATAGGCATGTTGTACTTTCATGTTACTTCAGCATGTGTTGACTCTGCCATGTGAAGTTTATATCACAGAATTCCACATAAGCAGCTATTCTCCACTGAATTTTAAACTCATAGATGCAATGTTGCAGTCTTAACGAAATATGGCATGGCAATGGACACAGATCTTCTTCCATAAAACGACCGCCTTCAACATAGTGAAGATTCTGTTGATTATTTGGATTATCGTACTATTAAGTGTTGTAGTTAATCTTCAGGTTTTTCTGGGGGTTTTTTTTCTTTTTTTTTTTTTTTGTATTTATTTTGGCATGAGACCTAGCTTACTTGATACTGCAATTAAATCTCCAGAAACACGCAGTACAGTGTAGCCCCTCGATGACGGGATCAGTTCTTTTTGTGATGAGGACATCTGAAGCAGGCGCTGGTGCTTGCAAGGCGCACACATGATACTCGTTTTCCAAAGTATCGGGCTTTGCTGGTATTGAGGAGGCAATTTTTAAGGTAATTTAGCTCACGACCTAGGTTTACATCTGCCTTTTGACGCCGTTGACTCGTGTTTTGTGATCTAGTGCCAAGGTTTGTCCACCTCTCGCATTTTACCTCTCTGAAGTCGTAGCTCAGATATTCCTCTATCTTGATGGGAATATATATTAGTGGAACCCTTTCGACCTTGTGCACCATATGAATCAGAGATTATTCCCATCATTAAAAAAATCGTCCGATCAAGAAATCTACTCAAACACACACACCCAAACACCTTGACCGCTTACGTAACACTCGGACATAAATTGGGACCTCAAGGCCTTAGGGTGGCGATACAATTTGTTCCAATTAAAAATAAACAATCTGTCTTTTTGCTACTTTTTTTTCGAATGTCATTGGCTTGATTCTCTTCGGAGTCGGTTGGGTCGTTCTCCGGCTAATATCTTCAAAATATTTCATTAGACGGTGATATGGCCGTTTCTGTTTCCAACAGTGCCTGCCCAAACTCGCTCATATATCACAGTGCCTTCCAAAACACGCTCATATATCACTGTGCCTTCCCAAACTCCCTCATATATCACAGTGCCTTCCCAAACACGCTCGTATATCACTGTGCCTTCCCAAACACACTCGTATATCACTGTGCCTTCCCAAACACGCTCATATATCACTGTGCCTTCCCAAACTCGCTCATATATCACTGTGCCTTCCCAAACACGCTCATATATCACTGTGCCTTCCCAAACACGCTCATATATCACTGTGCCTTCCCAAACTCGCTCATATATCACTGTGCCTTCCCAAACACGCTCATATATCACTGTGCCTTCCCAAACTCGCTCATATATCACTGTGCCTTCCCAAACACGCTCATATATCACTGTGCCTTCCCAAACACGCTCGTATATCAAATGCTGTATGCTTCATTACTTTTAACTTCACGTTGTATGTGAATTTTTCAGACGATAGTAGATCAGACGTATGATTGTTACTCCCAAAGAGATTTTTAGCACAAGTTAAAAGAGGCGCCCAACCTGTGTCATAAAAAGCTAGTAACTCAATGTTGTTCCGGTCAGAAAATTTGAGGTGGTAAAACTTATCACGTAGATTGAGATTACACGTAAGTATATACCCATGCAGGAATATCAAAATCTGCCGAACAAAAATCCTGGAAATAAAACGGATCCACCACAATACCACAACACCTTTGTTCATTGTAAGGCTCTGTGACAACTCCCTATCCTTAAGGAATTTTGATATTTTAACGTTTCTTTTCTTTCTTTCTTTCTTTCTTTCTTTCTTTCTTTCTTTCTTTCTTTCTTTCTTTCTTTCTTCTTTCTTTCTTTCTTTCTTTCTTTCTTTCCTTCTTCCTGCTCTTGTGAGTCGGCCAGCATAATACAAATCTGTTAAGCTGACACCACAAGCCCCATTGTGGGGTCAAAGCAGCGGACATTCAGCCACTAGATGTCACTACTATTCATTTTTTATCGTTTTTTTTTTTCCTTCAAAAAAAGACTATTACCTGAGTTCGTTGAAAAATTGTGTGGCTTGCCATAGACTCCATTGGAATATTTTGCTCACTGGGCGCCTTTGTTATCTTATGGTTTCCAACAAATTTTGAATCAGCTTTGAATCAGCGTAATCACCAACAAATAATAGCAATAGTTGTGTAAAGTACAATTGCAGAGTTTTCTTAAAAGCAATATAAGATTTACTTTAAACTTGGTCAGTATTATATTATCTGTGATGGACCGTCTTTTCCATGGAGCTTACACAACATTTATAGCTTTTTTCAACTTTTTTAAAATCGTTATCCACAGAACTCATAATTTGTCTTTCTCTTGCTACTTTATACCATCCACATAACTTTCCAAAAACCAGTATTACTTTCAGTCAACATGTTTGCATATCCTTGTACATATTGAATTCTGACTTGTATGGTATGTGAATGTCTTGCATATTGCCATGGGCCATGACAAGCCGAACCAAGTTCGGCTTGTCATGGCCCATGGCAAATAAAGATGATGACGACGACGACGACGACGACGACGATGACGATGACGATGACGATGACGATGACGATGATGATGATGATGATGATGATGATGATGATGATGATGATGATGATGATGATGATGATGATGATGATGATGATGATGATGATGATATACACTTCGTTCCAGATCAGGTTTGGTTAATTTGAATTGTCCGTACTTAACATGGAAAACACTTTAAGCTCATGATGACATATCACAATCTGGGATTCCTGCGTGTAATTTTGTATGACTCGTCAACATGGTCCTGCAGTGCTGAACGGGGTATATTTGATCTCAGTGCCAGTGAAGCAGAATATGTTTAATTACTATCAGAGTGATAGAAATTACGACAACAAGATAAAAAAATCGTATTAGGACAAATGAAATGCGACATGTCTAATGCACTGCACTTTGGAAAAGGAAGGTCGACACAAGCAAAAAAAAAATTGCAGAGCTGGAAGAGAAGGCGCTTTGACGAAAAGCTGATACCTACACAGATCGACGATAGAATTGCCCTATCTCTTTATTTTCATCTTGAACTTTAACTGCATCAAAGACATCAATGAGAGCTTATAATTCCAAACTGAGAAAAAGATGAACAAATCAGCGCAGTTGCCCAAGCGGGCAAGTTAGCTACACCATCTGTATACGAGGAAATTGTTCCTCTCTGACCCATCGGCAGCCAGGTTGAGGTCTTGAGATTTCAATAAGTTGAACTGAAATTTCACGGTGAAAGTGGCATATATTTTATTTGCACACAACTCTTTGTACGCGATTTTTGATATGCACGCAAGTGAACCAAAGGTGAGCAAAACTATGTACTTCTGCTGAAGTCTTCTTATATATCAATTTCAAATAGACAGAATTTCAAAAGCAGCATATACAAAGTTTTAGCAAGCAAATGCTTTTATCACAAACTCATTTTGACCATTGAATTTTCGGTCTTATTTTCAAACAGATTATTTCTTTGTCGAATAGACAAACGCAATGTAGTCTCAATTCAATTTCATAAATGAAACTGTAATATTCTCTCGTTACGCTGGAGATCAGGGATCCCTTGAAGAATATCCCTTGTTGTCATTTTGTTCAATGAAACGCATGCTTTTCAACAAGCAATATATAATAAAAATAAATCACATTAATTTGATAGAAGCGACAATATTTCCTGAATGGAGTATGATGATACATCTATATATCTCAACAAAAGCGTATATGGATAGAATTTCCTTAGTTCACTTTGAGCTAAAATCAGCAATTGGATATTATTCTGAGACGGAGTATCATTGCTATGACCTCCCTTGGTCGTGAGAACTGAAGCAACAGTCATAATGGCCCTTGATCTATCACGGTTTGAGAGGTAATACCTTTGTCTTCCGATGTCAAGACAGGAGTCTTTGGCTCAACCTACTTTTAATGGAAACAAATTGCGTGTTTTGTAACACCTAATAGTTGTATGAGACCATTACGCATCAATATCGTAGTCACAAATCAGTCCAAGTTTAAAACCGGCCAAATCTTGACAGGTCCATAAACATTGACATCACCAGATATAACTGCAAGACTTGAATATCCGCCAAGCAATGGATTATTCATTGAATATCTATAGATGATTAGATGTCATACTGCCAACATAAAAATAATGACTGTCGTGGAAAATAGAAGCAGACAACAGTTTTCAACACTGCTAGAGGAGCTGCACCGAAAACATGAGCAAACAAGAACGATTAATGATCAAAACCCGTCAGCCATCAAGCATGCAAAACCGAAATCCAGAAGTCCAAGGCAGACATACCAGCAACATTATATTTTACATTAGGGAATGAATATGATATGCAGTATGAAAGCATCTTTCTCCTGACTTGACACAGGTACCAAGAAAAGCTAGTAGTATTTTAAATCGATTTAATGCTCGCAACTCTCGACTTAAAGAAATATCTTGCCTCATGCATGCATTGTATAAAATGTCAGCGACGATTGTTAGGTTTATATTTTTACTAAATCATGTGTATGACACCTCAAATCCACCAGATATCTACATAGTAAATTTTCATTTTTACCTAGAAACTTCAAAAATGATTGCTTTAATTTCGTTTTTGAATGACATTAAACTCTAGCCGCTTTATGCGAAGTTTTGCAAATTTTAATAGAAATAAGATGTGTTTAATTGAATGTTCTATAACACTGATATCTCACAGCTTTGCGCAAAGGTTTCCAAGTTTTAGTGGAAAGGGGATATTTACTATTATTAGGGATAACGCGCTTTACTTCATGACTATACCATAACACAAGGTATCGGCAATTTATGGTGACTTGACAGTAACAGATCGGCATGTCACACAGTAAAGTAGTGGAGTGACTTAAAGGACAGTTTGAATATTTTCATCTTTTCATTTTACAGGTTTTACTCCACTAACAAAGAACAACAGCAGACGAAAGCACAATGACTGTCATGGCAATTACCACAACTCGGTAGCCATCCGGTAAGAATATGTGGGTGTAATTTTTTGCCTGTGCATTTAAGGATACACTTCTTCTCAGCAAAAGTCTCCACAAATTAGACCATAAAACACAATTAAATATAAAAAAGTCCAACAAAGTATTTTATTATTAAAATGTATATAAAGTATAGAATTGAGCTTGTCATTGTCATTGTCATTTGTGCCATTTGTCTTGGCTGTATACAGCAACTGCGCAAAATGAACGTACACTTTCCTTATTTCTTCAGTTTGAAATGGATTCAACGTTTTGTTTGTTTGTTTTTTTTTTCCAAACTTTAAAATTCTTGTGGCAAAATGAACTATAAGAAGTGAATACAAAAAGCAGGTCTCATTTTTTGAAAATTTTGGTTGATCAATGACTCAAATCTTTGAATCCAATGGTTCTATCTACCCTTTTACGATTACTATTTTCCCCGACCATTTTGAGGAAACTGACTATATGTGCACGTACATTATGTGTGTATGTGTGTTCTAGGTGATCTACTAAATTATTGAGCATAAAAGAGATATGTTTATTCAAAAGCTATCTTTAGTAGTAGCAGTAACATTAGTAGTAGCAGTAGTAGTAGTACTACTACCAGTAGTAGTAGTAGTAGCAGTAGTAGTAGTAGTAGTAGTAGTAGTAGTAGTAGCAGTAGTAGTAGTAGTCGTCGCATCTGACATACAAGTAGTGCATGCGGTAGTAGAATAAAATAGCGAATAATAGCCGTGTTGATCGTAATGTCAAGAGCTACAGAATTTCATCTTTCTGTCGCCAATGTTACAGACGCAGAGCAACAATGTTTAGTTGCTGCAACACGCATAATGCTTTTGAGTGAGCACATTCGGCTAAGGGCAGCCGGAAATTGCCACAGGCCATGAGTTCCCCTCGCCAATGTGCTAATAAGAATGGCGCCTTATTCTATGGACTAGTTTTATAATGGTCGTATTTGAGCTCAGCGCGCATCTGACATAGAGCATTGCCGGTTAAGGGCACTGATTAAAACGACTTTTGGTGTGTGCAACTGCGCAAAATCGCATTTGTTTTGAGAGAAGTTTTATAAAGAATTTGAAAAACTTTTGAGGCATAAACCAGTTTTTGTGCGTTTCTGTTCATTTGTTGGCAACTTTTAAAGTCGTTCCTATGTGTACCTCTCTCTTAACTGTTAAAGTGTGCAGTATAACACTTTTAACTGTTAAAGTGTGCAGTATAACACTTTTAACTTTTAAAGTGTGCAGTATAACACTTTTAACTGTTAAAGTGTGCAGTATAACATGTCCAACTGCAGAAAAGAAATAGTGTTTATATTCATTTTGGCCATCAGCAGTGCTCCCTCTAATGTTCTGGTCTACTCAGTGCTTCCGTGGTTCAGAAAAATAGGAAGAAAATGATTCTGAGAGGAAAGTGAGTGTCTCCATTGTATGTTTGTGTAGCTACTAATTTCCTCGCTGAGCATGCACTGTGAGATCAAATTTGAAACTTAAGTCCATTTGGCCTCTTTGCTTCGTACTCGCTACACGGTGCCCTGGTAAAGATAGACTGATAGCGTACTGAGCGTAAGGGCTACATGTGCCTAGTAGTACAACTGATGGCAACCAAGTTTCTAGGAATATAGCAATGCGCCTTGCAGCAGGTATATGGTCAGGTCACGTCATTTGGCGTTGTAGTCAGGCTTGCTCAATAGACGGTGCCATGGTTGGAATTTTTTTTTTGGGGGGGTGCTTTGTTTTTGTTTTGTTTTGTGTCGTTTCGTGTTGTTTTGTTTTTTTGTTTTGTTTTATATTCGTTTTTTGTTTTTGTTTTTGTTTTTTTTGTATTGTTATGTTTTTATCACCGTGACAGTGACACTGTTTGCGATTCTTAAGCTATCAAAACAGCAGAAAGACATAGCAGAAAGACATAGCTTTCAGGCTGTAATTAGGCCTATAACTCCTATTAAGACCATTTTGTATAAAATCTTCCTGCACTTCTTTAATCTGTATATGTGTATTCATTACCCAAAAGTGGCTGCATTTTGCTTTTTATGAGAAACACCTTTTGTTCATTGTTTAAATAAGCGTTTATGTGTTCAATTATAGTACATTTCAACTCGTGTCTTAGTTTTACAAATGAACATGTTATTAATTTCATGGATATTAGCGACATCGGGCCACTCATTATGGCAGGCATTGGTCGACATGAAGGTGCACTCTGTCGATGCTCAGATTGAGTCAGGTATTTTATACTCAGCGACAATGCAGGAGTTATACGTGACTAGAAAAAAATGCTTTACAGCAAATATGTATACACACAAAGACAATTTCATTTAGTGTGTCATGATTTTAAACTATGAAAGCTTTAAACAACTGAAACTTTAAAAAGAATTCTCTCTATCTGAGTTTTGAAGAATGCTTACGATTTTTTATTTGAAATTAATACAATTAGCTTCATTTCAAATACTCCAAATTTACTTACATGCTGACGGGGTGCACTTTCATCACAAACCAACACTGGACGTTAGAACGGACACCTGTAAAAAATTATTTGACGACGTTGTGTCATTTCGAATTTTGACATTGTCTTGTAAAGCTTGGATAACGCAATGTAAAAATTTCAGAAACACCATGAATTCAGTCTCACATAATTTGTAATGATAACACCATTTATTCAATATTTATCCATAGCCAGTTTTACATCAAACACAATGTTAAGTTGGGATACCATCTCTAGTTATAATACTTCAAATAATTTTAACGACATTTGAATCTATCATATTTTGGTGATAATACAAATTTCAAATTAACCTAATAAGCATGATTTCAAATGCAACTTTTGTTCAGGGTTTAGTGGATGTACTCTTATCACAAGACGTGGTTATTGTAGCCGTGTATCTAGCAAAATGACATGAAATATATTCAAGATTTAAATTTTTAAATTTCCTCAAATACTCCTAAAATGAATCTAAATAATCTAAATTTTGGCTGCCTTTAATCTAAATGGTTTGAAGAGTATGCCAGTACCATTCACAAAGAAAAAAAAAAAGAAAAAGAAAAAGAAACATTCAAATAAATCGTGGCCTAGCGGTAACAGGCTGGCCTTTTACCTCTGCGGCTTGGGTTCGATTCACGGCCGGGAAAGCAAGCCTACCACTCGGGTTGTGCACAAATCCAAAATCAAAACTGAAAGCAACTCTACTAGCAGTGGACTAGGTTCCTGTTTACTATACCCAGGGACACAGATTTGCCAACATTTGTCATACCCGGCTTCGTCTTGGATTCTCGAGACTTAACTTTGATCTCTTTAAAGTCAACATCATCCCACAACCTACATGTTCCTGTTCCTACCCCACTGAAACTTGTAACATATCTGTTCTTTTGTCCAAAGTATTCAACTTACAGAATTAAACTTCTCAACTCCGTCATCCCCATTATTGTCCCGGCGTCCACCCGGATCTGATTATACACACAGCGAGTGACAGGCTAGCTCATATCCTTCTCTTTGGTAGCGACGAATTGTCCATTCCCCTGCATACAAATTTGTGATGTTTCCACAGATACATCGCAGACACGACGCTTCATATTTTAGCTCTGTTATGCATAAGCAGTCATGTCAATTGAGTTAGTCGCTGACTTACACAAATTTATTTCTCAAGTGTCCTTTATGAAATTTCCTACCGCTGGTCTGTATTACTATTATTGTGAACAGTGTATATATGTATATATGTGCATTCTGCCTGTAGTGAAATATCTTTCTTTGTTTTGCACCTTGATGACTTTTTTATTTTGATTCCTGTATGCGGGTTACAAATCTGAAACACAAGTAGAGCTTCTTTGTTAATTGGGTAACTTTGTTCATGTTTTGTCCTGTAAGTTTTGTAATATACATTTTGTGTGTCACTCCATGTTCTGGAGAACCCCCCCCCCCCCCCCCGATTAGTGACATCTCGAGAGTGATAAATATAGGCGTGCTCCGCAATCCACGTGGAAGATATGGGTCTGTACATTAAATAAAGGAAAAGGAGATTGATATAAAAATGATGATGATATTAATAATAATTGCATATGTGTCTTTTTGCACAGAACCACTTCCTAGTAGTCATTACTCTATTCCGCAGTCCGAACTCTTTACTCTCCATAAGCTAACCTGTCACTTTCTAACCTATATACATATGGAAGTACTATGGTACATATTGCACCCGTTATTCTGGATTATATTGACCTAGGCTGCATTAGCCCAAATAAATTAAAGGGTCTTCAGCGGGTAATAATAATAACAACAACAATGGAATCAAACTGTAACTTAAACCACTGAAACTGTCAGCAAAGCAGTCGTTCATATCTGCATCATACTCTCAAATACTTGAAATAGTAATGATTAGTGCTACTTTTATAGTTGTGATTATATTGATCACCAATCAGTGCGTGGTCTATGTCATTCATAAAGAATATTACTTACGTATGTTTAAAAACTAACACAGTTCAGAGGCAAAAGAAGGAATGGGAAGGGCAAGTTTGGTTTCCAATCGTATAAAACACTTAATATGTTCAAATTAAATAAACTTGTTTGAAAGAAATATTGTTCGACTTCCGTGTGTTTGAACAGTAAAAAAAAACGGATATGAGGTAGTAGACTGCTTTAAATCACTCCCTAAGGTCCATGTACTCACAGGTCCCACGTACTGGTACACTATTCGCCTTCATATTCCTGGACCTAGGCCTAGATATCATTTATACACCGGAAAACTTTGGTCGCGAACATCACTTGCGGTCGTGTAAATTCCACCAAGGAAGCTACACGAGTAGCCTCCTTGGTTCCACTGAGTGCCTGTCACCCGTAACGTTATGTTTGTGTGTATCGATTATCAGTTGTAGTCTCTGGTAATAACTCAAACCATTTAAGCACCAAGTTGCCCGTGCATTTTATAGTACGACGGGGACGCTACTCCTCACAGCATGCATTTCAACTCACTTGCTGTTAAACACCTCACAACTCGTGCCCATCTGAACAATTATAATGCTTCGAGACTTTTTTCATAGAAAGACCGTTCATTCAAGGAACAGCTAGCTGATAGGCCTACATCCTGAGAACAAAAATTGCACAGGGTCAATACCGAAACAATCAGCACATTTTGACAGCAATGCATTCAAAGGAAGCCGAGGAAAACTGTTTATTCAGCGTCGAACTTAGCAATGAAACGGTTCAAAGTGTGAGTCGTTATATTTTAGGCACAAAGAATTGAATTCTGTGTTTTGTCTTCATTGTGGGGCATTCATACGTCTGAAGTTTGAATATATTGCATTTTATAGAATTACGGGTGCGCGCAAAAATAAAACTAGCCTTAAAACTAAATTATGTGTCGGTGTGGTGGGTACCAAACTTTTATGCATATTTTGGCCTAAATATTTAGTGATAGGTTACATTTGTTTGCCAGATTAAACAGGGATTATATATATATATATATATATATATATATATATATATATATATATATATATATATATATATATGTGTGTGTGTGTGTGTGTGTGTGTGTGTGTGTGTGTGTGTGTGTGTGTGTGTGTGTGTGTCCCTGTGTCAGGCTGTGATATATTGGAAACTGAAAAAAAAACATTGCTGTCAAAGAATATTACACAAGGAGAATGTTAAGTTAGGGAACTTATATGCATGCAGACTCGTCTTTAGCACATTTTGGAAGATCAAGGATGCTACTGCGATATTTCCACTTCATTTGAACTGTAAGGCATGTGTGCCATCGATGCAGAGAGCAAGATGAAGGAAGAAACGCTGCACATTAATGGCAAAAGATGCTGATGACATGTTATTGATGCGTCCATCATAGAATTGTGACGGCTTAATGTACGGTCCTAATGGTGTCTGCAGAACGCATGTATAAAACAGTCTCTCCCACGAGCACGCTCTGTTACTTTTATGTATTGATAGTAGTGGTGATGAATTGATCTATTTGTCCTATCCCCCACGTGCCAAGCTACGGTACCCGTAATACATCACTTCGAGACACAACATAAAAGCACTGTTGATACAGCATTATGCTACATTAAACCCAAACAAAAGCTCTGAAAGACAACTGTGGCCGGCGCTAATAGGGCACAGTAACGTCACCACGATTACTCACATATGCGTAATAATAATGAAGCTTTTCTCGGGAGGTAATCTATTGCTTTTTCATCTTTAACGGTACGTCTTTTTCCTAGACGCGAGTGTCTTTCAGGTTCGCAGTTGTGTCCTCGACTGCGATGTCCAAAGAAGAGCTCCCGCTGTGCCTGTTTAAAAGAACCTTGTGCGGCTTTTCTCCCCTTTTACCGTGCGTTATGCCGCAGTAGGACCAGGCAACCAGGGCCTTTCTCATCAACAGGGACCTTCAACGGGGGTCGTTACACCCCCCGGGCACCATTCGTGTGCCACTTGGATTGTTGTCATCAAAGTAGTACCGTAGTGCAACGTGTCCAATTAATTAGCACTTAGGGCTTCAGCTTCTCCGACAACCTTCTCGCGGGCAGTATCGACTTGAGGTACCCTGCGGATGTATGATACTCAACAAAAGAGCAAATACCATGCATCAAATATAGTAATCCATTAGTCTACAGTCTGACAATGCAACGCAACAAACTACAAAAGTGGCTCTTTCCGGATGCGATGGAGATATTTCCAGACTTCCGCATAGTTGAACTTCATTTGAGTGGACCGGACAGACAGTGAAACTACTTGTTGGCATTAATCCTGCAATCAGATAGTCATGACCATTTCTGACAATTTTGTATCATGTCTGAACTTTATAGCTCATACATACATGCGTTCGTACATGCATGCATATATACATGCATACATACATACATACTTACATACATACATACATACGTTCGTACACACACACACACACATATATATATATATATATATATATACATACATACATACATATATGCATTCGTACGTACATACATACATTCATACATACATACATACATACATACATACCAGAGCATTAACTTACCAGTAGTTTACTAACCGGGCATCCTCGTTGGGTGCAGTAATTGCCCGGGTACCCGAACGAGTACCCGACTATATTCTTAATCTAAAACAACTTAACACTGAGATGGAAATGTACTTACGTGATCACATTATTGAACTGTTCACATTTTATATCAACAGTAATATGTAAAATCTATAGTCTATGAAATTGTGGCTTTCAGACAAAACTTTGTGAATTAAATATGAACAAGTGGCTTAATTAGATTGTAACCAAATACGTGAACAGGTTAATAAGACCAATGTTCTCTGCTACTTTATGGATCAAGTTGAAATTAGGATTCACTTATTCACATTCTCAAACTTGAGCAAATATTCTTGTTCATATTTACATTGCATTGCTGCTGTGTCGGGGGAGAGGGATTTTTTTTTAGAGGGGGGGGGGTGTGGTAATATCATGTCCACGCGCAGAGAATACATTCTTACAGGGGACGCTTGTTGAGGGCCTTCCAAGAAACTGTTTTGCAAGATCGCTCACAGCTTGATAAGTATCGCCATGGCGGTTCCAACAAGCTAGTGTCCACAACTCTTTCTGGGTGACTATGACTATGAGAGAGATAGCAGTCAAACTCCTGCTGCTTTGGGTTCACTTTTGTTGCTGTTTTATTGTTTAAAATACACACAACAGAGCGTTTTGGTGTCCTTGGCGATGTCACGATACATGTCAAATGACTTCTTTGTCTCAATGGATTTCGCGCGAAAATTTTTTGATCCGGTGCCTCAAAATGCGTGTGACAAACGAGTAGACTGTGGAATCCCCAAAACGAGGAATGCTATTTGGGGTCCGAAATTTTTCGGGTTCCGGGTACAAGTGTTTTTACCCGGGGAACCCGATTTGGGGGAGATGTTGGGCGGGTACCCGGGTGTCCGGGTATTCGGTCACTGCTTTAAAACATACATACATACATACATTCATACATACATACATACATACATACATACATACGTACATACATAATGCCCACATACGTTATCAATGAAGACTACAGTTTGTGCACATCATTAAAGTGGACGAGTTCAAAGGTTATTCTTGTTGTTGTTGTAAACATACTTTATTTGTTGTCAGAAGATCAGAAAAATAGCCTATGGTTAATATAAATTGTTCTCCTCCAGCAAAGACAGTTACAATAATCACTGATACTTCAGACTACAAGTAAGAAAAGTAAAATGAGAAAATACACATACGATATAAAGTATGCTGTTTTATAACAATTTTATTATTGATTTTAATTTTTGACGTCAGTTTACAGTGTATCTATTATTATGTATGTTAATTAGAACGATTTTGGTGACCTATGTTTTATTTTGAGGTATGATTTGTTTGATCTGTCCATTTTGTATTACATATGTGGCGTATCATTGAGGCTATGCTTATATATTCGATTTTATATCATGGTTTACTTTATGTTTTGTTGTCTTATGATTTTGACCTGCACATTATTTCGATGTATAAGTTGTGTATATTTCATTTTCTCCCTTGCGGAGGTTAAATAAATTATTATTATTATTATTATTATTATTATTATTATTATTATTATTATTATTATTATTATTATTATTATTATTATTATTATTATTATTATTATTATTATTATTATTATTATTATTATTATTATTATTATGACATAATATAAGTTATTCTTGTTAATTCCACACTCACCCCTCTTACACTCCCGAGAGAAAAACAATCATTAAGTATCATGGACGTAACTACATATGGACTGAGAAGCTTACTTGTTAATTTTTTTGTGAATGTTCAGCGCAACTGAGAGAGAGAGCTGATGATAAAGGGACAATTCAGCTTAATTGCTGCCGTATTTATAAAGCTTTTCATGTGGATTTCATCCACTGAACCTCTTTAAATTGCTTTGGCTGTCAGCTGACGGGTATTCAGAATAGTGAAATAAAGTAAGGAGAAGAAAAAGTTTTAGACAAAAACTGGATGGTTTCAAGGAAATAATATTTTCACCAGGGCAGGAACACAAACTCTTATCTGGTAATTTACGATTTATTTTCAGGTAGAAACAGACAGAATTTGAATTATTGCTAAAGGATCACAATCATGTGCAGGTAAGATTCCAAATTATTCCGGGCTTAAGGCAAATGAAAATTTGATACCAAATGTGTATGATTGAAATTCGTGGGAATTCTGATTTCCTTTTGACATTGGGACAGGATAAGGTTGCTTGTATTAATTTACTGCAATGTTTGGCAAACATTGCGGAGCCATGCAGCTCAGTCATGTATTAAAGAAAAACTTGATTGCGGCTATTTCAAAATTGCCATTTCGCAGGACGTTCTTGCAATTTATACTTATCTCACTAAAATTACCCCCTCCCCATACACATCAATACATGCACAATATTTTTCTGCTTGGTTTGTATGAGCTGAGAGTCTACTCATCCGTCAGTCGTTGCTGGTCAATGAAATCTACAAAGTTATTGCCTGGGTTGCTCTTAAAACTTTGTGAGGTTCGTACTTGGGCTAATATCTGTTTATTTTTCTCAGTTTTCCACATATTATTTATTTCTATCTGTAATGATTTTTTATGCTTGTAACACAATAAATAATGCTGAAACTGCTTGGTCAGTTGATTGTAAGTTACAGAAGTACACTTCGGGGTATCCATGGATCTTTATTTGTTCACTAGCCAGCGCTTCAATTTTCTTGATTTACTATGGGTTTTCAGCATTTTTATCTCAATTTTCTTACCCAAATCGTTGGCTGGATTCTTTTTTAAAGTTTACTTTGTCTCGGTACTTACCAAATTTACTCACTGTATGGAGTTCTGTCATTTCGCCGATCACTTGAACTCCTCAAGTAGCCTAATTGTCATAAGAGGATATAATAATTATTGTGTTTCTATTATAGGAACACTGGAGCAATAGCAGCCATCTGTATTTTTCTCAATTTGTTTTACACTCGATAGATGCATATCATGTCAAATTTATAAATATAAGGCGGTTTTTTCCCAGATGGCATTGCGGTAAATATACATTTGATGCAGTATGCCTAAATTTCCTGAAAAATCAAAATTATCCAGGTCAACAATTTTCTACCGCGTATATTCCATAGCGCCCAAAGCGTGACGATGAAAGATGTTGAATCACATTAAAGATTGACGCCAAAACCTTTATCGGTTTTTTGTAGTGCTCTCATGAGACTAAATGTAGCCATATATGATTAACAAGGTGATGGCATTGCCAACATCTGTAGTTTTGACATAGTCCTTTTCAAATGTTTGGGGTATAATGAGGTAGGTACCTTGCTTCCGCTACGCAGCTATGCATATGTTTTCATTCTTATGATTCTTTCTAAATATAAAAAGGTTCACGTATTTTTACAGCCTTCTTATTTTATGCTGGTTTGGAGAATATCCTGCAGTATTTTATTGTGTATATGTATGTGGCGTAAATTAGCACACTAGAATACATTGTAATACATGCCTCATTATTGCACCTCGTTCGAATGTTTCGTCGTTACTCCGTTACCCCGAAAGGGCCGCTTTATTTTTACGCAGATTGAACCTCAAGGTTCCTTGACAGTGAAACATGAAGTTATGCGCTGTATAAAAAGTTCATGTATGTTACCGCTTATATATATATATATATATATATATATATATATATATATATGTGTGTGTGTGTGTGTGTGTGTGTGTGTGTGTGTGTGTGTGTGTGTGTGTGTGTGTGTGTGTGTGTGTGTGTGTGTGTGAAGGCTATGCTTTGGTAGGCAAGATCGTGTAATCTTTAGAACTATATCCATAAAAGTTATGGAAAGTTATACATCACGCTCATGAATATGATTCAAATGGAGACACGATCAAATATTGGAGCCATGCTTCGGTAAAGAGTGTTATGTAATCATCTTGTGACAAATGAAAAGACCAACCGCGGCGGCAGCACTTTGGTATTATACCGTCGTATCTGTTTCAGTTTACCTAGAGATACCACAGTAAAACTTCCACGGGACCAGGATTTTGACATTCCCCTTTTTCTTTTATCTCGAGGCTCGAGGAGTAGAGTCGAGGAATAAATATATATGTATATATATATATATATATATATATATATATATATATATATATATATATATATATATATATATATATATATATATATATATATATATATATATATATATATATATATATATTGACTGCGCTGTTACATAAAATACAGCAATATGTCAGATATACAACATGTACACATGTAGAGTATGAAAGAGAAAAAAAGAAGAAGAAAATCACATTAAAATATGCACACAATCAAAAGAAAAATGTAACAAAAACAGTACAGACACGTACAGCACAGTACAGTACAATAGATACAAAAGATTTACATAAATCACTAATCACCTGAAATGAAAATAGAGTGCAGTCATCAAATTGGCACGGTGTTACCTGATTACAGTGGTTTCTCTCTTAGGGCAATGGCTTTGTCCATGAAATTTTCAAATAGGTATACAAGTTCTGTGTCATGTAGTACCAAAATAAATTTAAACATACTCTGAACATCATAAGCATCCGAATTACAAAATATTTCGCGTATACTCTTAAGCAGATTTTCTCTTGGATTTTGAAATTTAGTGCATCTCATAACAAAATGAAATTCATTATCAAGTTCTTGGCAAGTGTCACAAACTCTCTGGCTAACAGGAACTTTGGTAGGACGCTTATGTCTTCCTGTTTCGACATGTAAATTGTGTGCACTGATGCGTAATTTAGTTATATTACTCCTTGTTTCGAATTTTTTTACATCTAAATAATGTTCAAATTTAAGTTCTGTCTTAAAAGATGTATACGTTCTCAATTTAGATTCGTTATTTTGATTCAACATTTCATTTTTCCACTGATTTCGGAATTTGTTTTCTGTTTTATTACGGAAAAGATTAGAAGGAAATTCGTGAAAAAATCATCTTGGTTATCCCAAAGTTCCTGCAGCCCGAGCAAATTGAATGTAGCCTATCTTTTACAGAATTTAACCAGGTTGATTGACTTGCTTGAGATAAGTCAACATTACATTTGTATGCGTTAAATAATAATGAATTTTGCTCCATATTGACGATTCTAAACCAGTGTGTGTGTGTGTGTGTGTGTGTGTGTGTGTGTGTGTGTGTGTGTGTGTGTGCAGAGTTACGCGCATCCATCAGCAGTTCAACTGACCTAATATCATTCATGTCAACATAGTATAAGACTATGTCAATACACAGATTTTATTGTTTACTGTACTTTATTGTGCTGATCAGTAAAGAGACGAAAATGTGCTGTTTGCCAAGAACTGTCTCTTTTCTAAGATAGCGCATACCTACATATTTCCATTGGCAGTACAGTCCTCTGACTTTGCCAGTCTGTTTACCTAGCCTGTTCGGTAGCTACACTTTTAGACTTAGTTTCCTTCCATTCAAATGTAAAAATATTAGCAATTCTACCGTTTCTGGACGCCTAGAGCATCGTTTACCGGTGAGGTTGTTCCCAGCGTCTGAGAAGAGTCTCTCACAAGGGACGCTGATGCCGGCAATTGATAAGTACCTTCTGGCCAGTGGTACCAATGTTGTTAAGTTTTGTCAGTGTTCCCGCCTCCATTCCAGCGGGTCACTCTTCACACGAAGCACTGGCTCACACAAACTCTTGTTGAGTATATTACCTGGGTCCACATTTTTTATTTCCTTTTTGCCTCTGTCATACCCCTTTTGGGGGGGGGGGGAGGGGGTGACTTGGCGTCGTCTGGGGACTCTGTGCTCTCCTGGCTATCACAAGTGTCAATTTCCAACTTTTAAAAAAACAACAATGCCTTTTTACGGGTATCCAATAGTACAACCCGGATACCCGATTTTCAAGCTACTGAGTGAGCTCGGAGCATATCCATATTCGTTAAAAATAATGAAAAGTGTTTGTAAGAACTGGCACCACATAAGAAATTCTGATTCACATGAACTTTTATACGATGCTTACAAATGTAATGTTGAATTGCTGGCATCGAATAACTCGACCTGGTTGAACAATATCAAAACTACAATGTCGCTAATTAGCTGTAATGATATTTGGAACAATGACGGTGATGAATACGGGGAACTTTCACACAATTTAATAGAGAAATTATTAAAAGAGAAATTTATACTTCAATGGCAGAATGACTTCCTTAAACAAGCCTATCCAGATAAAAAGTTGAGAACCTATTCGAAATTTAAATCAGATTTCAAAATAGAAAAGTACCTAATTGTATTAAAGAATTTGAACGAAAGGAAAAACTTGACCAGATTACGAATAAGCGCACATAATTTGAACATTGAAAAAGGTAGACATAGAAGGCTAGTTAAGGTTCCCATTAATGAGAGAATTTGTGATTCGTGTTTGGAAGTCGAAGATGAAATTCATTACGTTGCAAATTGCCAAAAGTTTAGAGAAGCCAGAAATCGATTATTTGATACTCTGAGTAAATTTATCGTAGATTTTGACCATTTATCGTCCGAAAACAAATTAATGAAACTTATGAAATGTGACGAAATTGAAATTTTATCGCAATTTACAAAATTTATATCGGAAACAGTGAAAATCAGGGGTACACTATAGTACTCTAAAGTCATTTAAAACCTACAATACTTTGAGCTTTTTTTTGGGGGGGGGGGCTACCCCTAAGGCATACATATCAGGGATTGTTGTAATGTACTGTGTTGTATTGTACTGTTGTGGTATAGTATATGGTTTGGTGTATTGAGTTACAGATTACCATTTATTGTATTTATGGTGCAGTAATAAAAGTTATTCATTCATTCATTCATTCAAGCACTATCTGCGGACCCGGTCAATATCCTAGTGTGCATGTGTATAATGGAACACCGTTCCTTTTTTTAAATCGGAACTTACATCATCGAATATGTGATTTTATTAGGAATCTATTTAATAATATGATGTAACGTCAGTAAAATTTAACCAGTATTGAATTTCTCATAAAGAATTGATCATATCGTTAAATTACTGTATCGGTTTGCCATTTGAATATTTCCTTTAAATGTATAATGGTATCACTAGATGTATACTAAACTGATTAAAACATATCATCAAATAATATCGTATCTCCAAATATACATGGACCCATAGTTAAATACATTTGAACATGTGATGACTACTCCCTTATGGTCTACCTTGACACTTGTTGCACAGTTCATGCCTGAGTGCTGTTGTTGATTTAGCTTAAACTTGTCCCCCAAATTAATAAAAAAAAAATCGCAAATGTATTTTGAAGTAAATACATTTTACCTGGGTCAGCTAGGTGCCAAAAGGGTGGGGAACCCGGGTGTTTCCGGTACTTTTTACGAGAAAGGAAAGCCAGATTCCCATGCAGAAAAGGTCAAATCATGAATATAATTGAACAGCAACAACAATGTTTGTTTTGCGGGCATTGAGCTCTTTTGCGGCCCGCGGCATTCGATTTGTGGCTCGACTGTGGTCATTTGTGCAAATGACCACTGGAGGATCCAAAATCGAATACCAAAGGCGGTACAAGGACTCCAATGACATAAAAACAAACATTTTTACTATTATTATTCGCTTGTAGTCTTTTTAAAGCCAATTATTAGGTATTAGGTTAAAATAAACTGGTTCCCGTCGCTTCATGGCATTTTCATCCGCAAAATGGGCGCAAATATCATTTAATCCACCCATTAACGAATGGTTCGAAAGCAATCCCAGTAATCGCCAACAAACGATAGTAGAGCACAGTATAGGTTCTTTGTGGCTACCCACAGGGGCCCGGGGTACCCCAGGGTCCCTCTTCGGGCCTCTTCTATTCTTCGTTAAAGTGAATGATATTACTGATAATATTATATGTTATCAGACTTTTTGCTGATGACGCTTCTATTCTTGACATTATTTGTAAAAGTGTAGCTTCTGAACCCCCGTTAATACCGATCAAGGAATTTTTTTGTTTTTTTGTTTTTGTTTAATTTTGAAACAGGTGTGATGCATCAAATTAAATTTGGAGCGCAAATGTCATTTGCAGTCCGCAACCTCGCCATTCATGTCCTTTGTTATGGTGGTAATGTGTAGGTTTTGTTTTGTTTTAAATATATTTATATTATATCTATGCGATCGAGGAACAGGGCCAAGCCCTAAATGAACCTCACTTGAAATGAAGAAAGTAAAAGGAAATAAAAATACAAAGATAAAGATTGGGAACCAGAAATCACATACGTGTATAATTATGGTACTACATAAGGAAGTTACAATACAAAGCACCACAGAAAGTTGGCTTAATGTATCAACATACTTCATGTGTAGGTAATGCCCTATAAATGAAAATATTTCCTATTTATGTATCAACAACAGCAGGCCGCCCTCTCCTAAATTGCTTTCAATTCATACAAATTAAATGTAGTACTGATTGTTGCTATAGGTCGTTACCACCTTTTACCATTTGCCCATGGGATGACCTACCCAACGAAAGTAAAGGTCTCCTACACCTTCAATCTTAAAGGCAAAATTAACCCAGCTACTGTTCCACTGTCCCAAAATTTTTCATGTTTGGGGATCCTTTGGCAAACTGTCTTCAAGCACAGATCCGCATCGGGCATTCAAAACTTAATTACAATTTATTTGATTTAATATATTTTGTTCTCTGCGCTTGCTCGTGTTAAAAGAAAATGGCAGAAGAGAAGACACGAGGTACAAGAATGAGCCACATACAACTAACACACTTCGTAACCAGCACTTAAAAATTGAAGAAGAAACTATAACGATAAACTTAGTGCGTCGGTTAACATTTCCAAACACAGAAACAAGGCTTGGTGGTGAACCAATGAATATTATATGAAGCGTATATCAATTTTTAAGCTGGCCTCTAATTCATGCATGAAAACCATCACACTATGGACAATCTCTTTCCAACCTGACATTTTCAATATATTCTTTGTGAGCTACACTAACCTTGGTACGTCCAGGGTCCCGGTACTTCCAGCCGTACAAATTCATATTCATATTCTTGAGTCCAACCAAATTAACAAGAATGAAGTCCTTCATATTCTAAAACATCTGGATGTCTCAAACGCCATTGGGTTGGATGGAATCTGTCCTTGTCTCTTAAATGAAAGAGCGTCATCCATATATACATCCATATATATCTTTATGGAGTCATCTCTAGCTTATGGAAGAAAGTTATCATCACCCCTTTATTAAAAAGGAGATCCAAGTGTATGTAATAATGCCAACGTATCCCTCTTCCAAGTTGTGTAAAACACATCAAGGGAAAAGTGAGTTTTTAACATGTCTTCAATTTTATTCAGGGATAATTTAAATCTTGTCCAGTGGTATAGTATAACAATCGTGCATTTATTGATAAAAGCGTGGAATTTGACACATATGTAAACCAGTATATTACAAACGTGTTTGGATGTAGAACCACTTCAAATTATATATGTAGGCGCATGCATAATAGATTCTGCTTCAGAATGTCATTTTTACCAGAACTCTTTAACAATTTGAGAAAAATACCACACCCGACACCAGGATGAGTGATAAAAGCATCAAATTTGGTACTTTTTTAAATCAGTATGTTACATATTTTAGATATAGAGTCATCTGAAATTATATTTGTATGCCCATGCGCAGTGGATTCTTTTTCATGGTATCTTTATAAGATGCACTCTTTCACAATTTGACAAGAATGGCACTCTGAGATACCAAAAAGGGTGGTAAAGGCATTGAAATTGACACAAAAGTAGACCACTATATTACAAACATTTCCGGATGCAGAACCACTTGGAATTATAGATGCAGGTGCATGCACAATGGATTCATTTTCATGATGTTACATTACCACCATTCTTTGACAATTTGACAACAATGACAAATCCATATACCACGGAGGATACAATTAGGCCCCATCAGATAATCTGTTTTGTTCAGTGCAATACAAGATGGTATACAGAGACCTTTAAATTATGGGGGCTGCATGTACATCCATCTGTTTGTCTGTACAGAAATGCACGTATATGAACATCTAACACGGAAATCCAAAAAAGTAATGACAAAACTATACTCGTTTTTACAAATACATAAGGACATGTCAAATTATTCGTATTCGCACATATCCCTATTGATGACCTTGGAATAGAATTTTTTTAAAAAGTAATGACAAAACAATGCTCGTTTTCAAAAATGCATAAGGACATGTCGATTATCCATATTCGCATATACCATCATAGATGACCTTGGAATAGTTTTTAGACCACAAGGAAGGCCAGACTTTAGGGTTTGTTGTTCAATATTACAGCCGTAGAACCATTTGATATAAAAAATTGAAATTTTACCTACTTAGGGTTCTTGTCATTGTAAACAAAGCCATGTATCCAAATAATATTGTACCAATTTTCCAGCTCACGGAACATGTTTTATGATATTGTTTCCTCTATAGCAACTGCAGAATCATTTGAACTGCAATTGCGAAATAGCTGTTATTGTGCAGCCGCGATGAAAGGTGCTGAATAGCAACTTTTATGCTGCTTTCAAGACCACAGGACACAACAAAGCATACAGAGGTAGCAACAAATCCGTATCCGTAATCAGGAGCAGTGGGATACAAATAATGCTTATTTCATGGACATTCTCCTTCACATGAGCACAGGGCTGTGCATTGCAATGCATTTGATTTGCACTTGCAACGTTGTTAACAACCTTTTGTGCAACCATAAGACAGTAACCCATAACATGTTTTGGATGCCTCTGGAAGTGATGTCCAATATGGCCCATACAATCATTCAGCTTTGATCCGGCCCCAGTCGGGGGGGGGGGGGTGTCAGGTTGTGCAATCAGAGTCTGTCCCGAGATGAAGCCACCCTTATATACTGTTTGCTTCACGTGCTGCTCACGTGCTGGTGGAATGCTCTCTACTGAAGATCTTTTTGCACACATCTTCTTCCTTGCTGTGTTTATACTCATACAGATACAGGTACTTATTCTGTCCTATACTAATATAACAAACCTCTCAAAGACACGCATGCTCCGATATTAGCTTTGGTACAGTAGACTAGGTAAAACATGAGTTAGTTGGGGCATTGCAGCCCAAACATTCCAAGCAGTTTTTTTACCATGTCCAGCAAAAAAAAGACACACTATCAGCTACTGTCAATGCATGGAATATTGGTAGAGGATGTGACTTGTCTGGTCTAAGATTGTCAGATAGCGGACATTTTTCCCCGTGCCAAATGCTACCCATATCTCATCAGTTTCGTTTAATTTGCTGACTGACCATGATGGCAAGTACATTAGTATCAACTGTACGGATCAGTGTCTTAGTATGTCCATTTTGTGTAGCATGTGCCATATACGGCAGTATACAGGTGTCTGTCTATTCATGAATACGTGGAGTAAGTGAATTGAGAATCTCTGCTTCTGTAGGATACATGACCACCTGTTCCCCCTGCAAAAACCAACTGCTTAACTTGTCAGTGTATGGACTGAACAATGGCATTTGAAAGGAATTTAAATAGGCCTAGTTCCTGCTTGTTGCTGGCTGTGTCGAGGAAGGTTTGTTAATATCCTGGCACTGGAACAGAACCAGCAACTCTCTTCAAATTTCTGTTTGTCGTTTAGCCGGGGGTATGGTTTTTCTTGCTGTCAACAAGGTATGTGTCCTTTTATAAGGTCAATACGTGTTGATTCATCACAGTGTGATACAGTACATGGAACGAACACCTGGCTTGCTATGCATCAAAGGTTTTAGATGTCCTAGGTTTCAACATCTGGGTAAATGCAGGAGAGTCAAGGACTACACATGTACTGAATGATGCACAGTGCTAGGCCTCCGTGTTAACAAAGTAAGCCAGAAGACCACTTTTAGTATTTGGACAAAGCTGTCCCATTGTTGACAAGGCGGTAGGAATTGCCTGATTGTCATGCTTTAAAAAGTCGTCTATATAGTCATCACAGGTCTGGCAGATAATATACAGCCTTGAAAACAACTGGAAATCATTTTCAAGGAGGAATGCTGTTGCTTGCTCGTACTTGCAATCTTACAGGTAGCAAACAAAATGAGTTTGTTGCATTTGATAACTTGATCTAATGGGATTGCTCTATGAAAGCAGAAATACAACAAAAAGATATTCCTTGACAAATTGCAAGAAATGAATAGAAAAAGAACGACAAAGTCACCTTTCGCAATACTAATTAAAAGTCAAAAATGAAACACCAGCGTAGCAGAACCTTTTGCTTACTTGGTCAAAAGCACATCTGTTGGCTCGGCGCTATAGTAGGTACACTACTTGTGTAGCGATGTAGCATTTGAAGCCACTATCACGCATGACAAACCAAGTTTCTAAAGAGTAGTTTGCTTAATTATACCACACCATTTTGTGTATACAAATATCTGTGACCTCTTGCTTTGCATGGTTGCACATGGCTTGCTCATTATACAGGTCAGATGGCTAAGAAAATTACCACAATATACAAAAGATCGTCACACGAGGGACTTCCTTTCACAAACTGATCTGGATACCAAGGTACACTTTGAAGCCAGTGCGCATGCATAACGCAGCCCACTTACAGTTGGATATACATACAGAAAGAGTATATACAAGGCATATACCATTCTACATGTGTGCCACGTTTTATGCTTTTATTAGTATATGCACGATGGTTGGGCAACATTGAAATGTGGGCAAGCATCTGATTGCGGCACGGCAGATCCAACTCTTATGAGTAATGATCTTGCCTACATTGAGTCCTAGTCTCTAGATTCTTTGGTAACTTTTGATGCTTCTAAAACTGACGCTATGTTAATTTCCCGGAAACGACCGGGCAAATCACTTTCCTCTAAATCAACAACACAAACATTTTGGTATTGTATTGACATCAAGTCGTGGGTGGAATGATCCTATGAATTCAATAATCATGAAAGTCACCAGACAGCTCAACATCTTACAGTATACTCCAAAGAGGAAGACGTAAGAAACAATATGTATCTGATCTGTTCAAACTTTAATGAAACATGGTTGTGTTGTCTGGGATGCTACACTCGAGCAGAGGCAAGAACCGATTTATTCAATAATTTATTTATCCGTGCGACAAAAAGACCAACTGTCATCAGAAACACGAAATGCCAAATCCCTTTCCCAATTCACTAACAAAATTACTATAATTGTTCCTCGACCAGTCAGACGCATGGAATATTATTATGTCGTCAAAAAATTCTCAGCGTTTTTTTTTTTATTCGCTAGATTACGTATGGGGTGCAACCAACTGAGTGACCGCCTATTTGACATGGGCGTTTCCAATAAAACGATCTAACGATACGGGCAAGACAGCGAAGATTCTAGGCATCAGTCTTTTGTCTGGCCTTGCAGCATTTAAAAGACCTCGCATTCAAGACATCTCTCTTCGCTTTGAGTTATCTCAGATGCACGGTCTCGAAATTCAAGTTAATTTGAGGTCTAGAAAATGCATTTTCAAGACGTCTCTATCAAGACCGTCTTGTTTTTCAAGACTAGCCTGGCCTCGAACAACCCCTCGCTTCATTCCGAGCCGCCAGTTTCGTACTATTATACAGATACACGTTCAGTAACATGGCCTAATATCAAATATATGTAGAAATAGACATACTACTAAAACAGTAAGAATCTTTAAAATAATGAAAAATATACTAAAAGAATAAATACGAATTTAATGTCAGGTTTCAATTAAGAAATACTTTTTAGACGTGAATAACGCACGCATTATGAATGAGCATAGTGACATTATTCGTTTACACCGTAATATTACTCATATGGCGCACGTGTTATAGTACAGCAAAAGCCCTTCGCGAGAGACAACGTTGCTATGCCCATGGTCTGCACGGTAAAACTATGGCAAGTGAAATACTTAGCTCAGCCAAATACAAGGCGTATGCTTTCTGTCGATGGGGGCACCTTAAAGAGTAAACGAGTAGCATTCTCAGCAAGTTACAAATTGATCTTACATCAAACAAGGTTTTTAAGAAATTTTCTGATTAACTTAAGTTATATTTACATACAAACTGCTGTTTACAGTCACATTTACATGACAGCGTTGACCTTGGAAATACTGTTGCAGTAGTATGAGTGGGACTGGGAACCACACGTTATATTCTGTCAGTGCGAATGCGCACAAGAGAAGTCGTTGTTCACGGCCTGGGATGCGTGAAAGAACTCAGAACTCAGAACATATTTATTTGACATAAAACAAATGCAGTTTGAACAATATACAGCAAGATTCCAGGAATAAGGAGCTGAAATATAAACAGGTGTAAATAGAGAACATAATCTAGTCAGGAGATCCGAGCAAAGGATTAGAAACTCGCTATCCCTGGGGCCACCTCAGAGGATGATTTAGTGACTCATTATGTCAGACGGTATTAACTAGCGATGGTTTGATATGAATGCTGAGTATGTTGCAGCTTTAAGTTTGAGGTTAGCATGAAACATATCATGGTGGCATACGTACAAAAGTTCAGAATTGTTACAACCAAAGCAGTCAGGAATGGTAAATATATCAAGGTACTTATTCACAAAGAATATTTTGGGGGTGTATGAAAAAACCATAATAGGAACATATATAAATGTTGTCAATGATATACGGAGGCAGGTTACGTAGTAATTGTGGAAGGAAATATCTAATATAGTTTTAAAAGGAAGGATTACCGCTGTGGCGGGTGAAGTATGACTGAGTGGGTGTTGCAACAGTGAACATATTTTGGACATATCCACTTTATTGTCTTTGAACATATCTGAAATAAAATTCGAGTGCCTTTAAAAGATATGTGTCTTGTATTTTAGGGGATTCAGTTTTTTAAAGATAGATTCAGTAGAGCGATATATTTGACAAGACACATTAGACGAACAACTTCTTTTCTGAAGAGAAAATAGGCGATTGCAAGAAAAGCCCCAAGCAAGGATAGAATAATTTAGATGTGAAAAAAGAAAGAATTGTACATGAGCAACATACTTTTACTTGGGATATATCGATGTTGTCTTTTAAAAAGTCCAATTACCCTAGAAAGTTTATTGCTGATTTTATTCAAATGGGGATTCCGGTTTATATTGAAAACGTAGACCAAAAAAAAATTTTCTGTTCCTGTAATAGGTATGTTACCAGTTTTTAAATCTTTGTCGAAGTGTAGGTTCCTTTGAGAGAAGTAAAAGATTATACATTTAGTATTTGTAATTTTAAGCGACAATTTATTTACTGCTAACCAGTTATACACTTTTATTATTTCCATATTTATGGACTCAGATAAAGTGGCGTCGTTCAAACTGGATGAAACGTTAAAAGTGGAAAGAGAATTGGTATGAGTAGTGTCGTCAGCGTATAATAAGGAGTCAAATTTTGATGATGCAAGCTGTATGTCATTCGTGTACACTGTAAACAGGAGGGGACCAAGCATGGATCCCTGGGGAACACCGGTTTTTATTGGAAGAGGATTTGACTTCTACAAACTGGGACCTGTTTTTAAGATAACCATGAAACCAATTTAGGGCGGTTCCGCAAATAACGTAATAGTTCAACTTGCGACAGAGGATATTGTGATCTAAGATGTCAAAGGCTTTAGTGAGGTTTAAAATTTGCTGATGAGTATTTCAACTGTGTCAAGACCTTTAATGATTTGGTCTATAATTTCCAGGGCTGCAGTCTCAGTAGACCGTAATTTTTTCAATCCGCGTTGACTTTTGTGAAATGACGACTTGGATATGAAATAATCATATACATGTAGTTGATTATAAACAACTTTTTTCGAGAATTTTGGATATTGCAGGAGAAAGAGAGATGGATCTGTAGTTATCTAAGAGAATATTGTCTTTTTTGTACAAAGGTATCCCCTGAGCAATTTTCAACTTTGTAGGAAAAATTCCCGTGTTAAAGGACTGATTAATAGTCAGAGTTAGAGGCTTAATTATTAAAGACGTTATGGCCTTGAAGAGCTTCACTGGTCAACTATCAGACCCTGTGCTGCTTTTGGCTTAAACTTTTGCATGATGCTTTTAATATCGCTTGAATCAACTTGAGATAATGAAAAGGTATCTTCAGAATGGTCCTGCAGGTAAAAAGGGTACGGTAATTTATTTGTTGTTTTGTATTTTAGCAACTAGTTTAGGGCCGATGTACGTGAAAAAGGCATTAAATGTGTCTGCAATCACTTTTTCATTTGTTGTTCGTTTATTGTCTATGAGAATGAAGCAAATGAGAGCAGGTTTTTTTTGTTGTTGTTCGTTTATTGTCTGTAAGAATGAAGGAAAGGAGAGCAGTTTTGTATTTGTAGTTCGTGCTTGTATTGTTTAATTTAAGAGTTTGGTGGTATTTCTTTGGCGGCACATACAATATTTTCCAATTTTTCTTAATTTTTGTTTGGGTTAGCATTAGCATAAATATTATGCTAGGCGTCAAATTTGTATTGTTAAATTAATCCCCAAAACGTTGTATTGAAATGGTATCTATACTGTCAACCTTTATATATCTAGGTGGACCCTTAGTATCTAATTCCGTGTCGATAAATGGGAATTAGAATTTTGTTACACTCGTTGATTATAATGTTTAATATGGCGATCCGATAAGTCGGAGACAACAAAACACAGGATCAATATGATTTCTTACCATAAAACAAACTACAAAAATATAATTAAATAACGCCGACAATGATTTTGTTGGTGAGTCTTGTAGGTAACGTTATCTTGGGATAAAAACCGTTACAAATCATAATTTCTAAGTATCCACCATATTTGCGTTTAGTATTTATCTTAAGTAAGTCTATGGTGAAATCACCATCAATGACTTTTCCAGTGGAGTCAAGCAATAAGGCTTCTAATATTGAGATGGTTTATAAATAAGTCTGCATCGTTGTTTCTGTCCCTTGGAGGCCGATAAATATTACACAAAGTGATGGTCTTTCTCAAACCATTGCCAGATATGTCCAGGAATGGGTCTTCCCAAATTCTGTTTGGGACAAATATGTCTCTCTTTTTAAATTGTTAATTGTCATGTAAATAAATGAGTAATCCACCGTGGGAACTACATGTAGCACTAAGAGAAATGTGTATAGAGTTTTCGAGATTAAAGAGTGATACAATAGGCACATTCCCCTGTAGCTAGGTTCTCTGTAGACATATTACACGGAGTTCAAAATAGTTTACGGCTAATTCATTTATTAACACACTCAATTTATCCAACTCAGCGTTAAGGCTCTGAATGTTGAGCTGATAAACGGAAAAAGTATGCTGTAAACGTTTGAGATTGTCACAGATATCGCTGCATCCACATATGGTGAGTCAGTATTCTGCAAATCATGTGTATTATATAGTGAATCATTTAAGCAGCTGGCTGAGGTTCAACCAAAATTCTTTAGAGTGTCGTTTTCTACTGTTTTAGGAATCATATCTTAAGTAACAAGAGTAAGATATGATAATAAGTTCTTGATATGAACATATCTACTGCACTTAGGTGAATGGACTTGTGCCATATTAAACATTATAATCAACGAGTGTAACAAAATACATAACTGGAACAGAAACCACGAAAGAGCAGCTCTAATATTCAGGATGCAACATAATATTCATGAACGGAGCATAGCCCCCCCCCCCAAAAAAAAGAAAGTATATACATGATTTTCGAAGCGCAAAACCCCTTCTCCATTATCAATAGAAACCATACCTAAGTAAACAACATGATATATTATTTATTGTATGTATTCAACATGAACAAAAGTATTGCGCATATAGATGTCTAGTTTTGATTATATTAAGCGTGGTGGCATACAACATAAGTGATTGAGCGTAAACCGTGAATGAACAAGTTATGAAAACCCACTTGTAAAATAAGAACCATGAGTTGAGCATAGAATCTGAAAGAATATGTGTATGTATGAAGCGACAAAAAAGGAAAAACAAAAGAGGATAAAATGTCCAATGGCCAAGCACTCTAAAGATGTGCTAGAGGCTGATCCAAAAAAGAGACGGCGCTTTCGAGACTCAAGACCCGTCTCGAAAGAGAGCTCCTGAAATTGGCTTAAAACAAAGTAGTGAAACGATCGGCTCTTTCACGCTTTCAAGCTTTAACAGCCATGAAACCTACGGCGCTTTCATCGGAGAGGTCTGGAAAACACAGCAGCTGTATCATGTTATTTCAAGGGATTGCCTCCACAGGAATGTCACAATGGTCCATTTGGAGTCGAGACGATTTTATAGATTGTAATTTCGAAAATAACAAAACAACAGTTTGGTAAGCCATGCTTTTATTTTGAAAATCAAACTTTTTCAGGTCGGTGCAATTACATGATCGAGTATGGTTGCCTCTTTCTAACCTCTGATGCAACAGGTAAATTATATTCATATTTAGCAATCAGCTAATTAGCAGGTTGTATAATACCATTATACCCCCTGTCTGTCTTGTGGCGTTCGTGGTTTGCTTTGCTCTGTACTCACTTGTTTGTTAAGTCCACCACTCCTGACGCCAGAATACCCGCCTCTGCCAGCAGAGCACCAGGTCCTGTGTTGTCCCTTCAGTCCTGTAAAGCAGTCCATTCTGCCCAAGAAGGGTGGGGTAGATGTTTGGCATTTCCCTTCTCCCCGATGGTTTTCTACCGAATAAAATATATATGAAACAAAACAAGGAAGATACAAATCATTTTCTTTTGTTCTGTCCTCTTCACGAACCAGCTACATTTGATTGTAAACTTCTGATATTTGTTACAGATGTGCTTGCTCCTGGTGTATATATTTAAATCTATTATTAAAACTCGATGGTGACAAACTGGTAAAAATTATGCTGTGTGATAACCCTGAACTTTTAGATAAATCAAGCCCCGATATATTTGCTGCAGTAGTTTTGTGCATTATTTCCTATCAGACTTTTTGCCTATTGATAACTGTGATTCCTTATTATTCTTGTCTTGAACTCATCGCGATTAGACTATGGTGTCCTTTTCGGGGTGCCTTGTGCAAAGTACGTTTGTATGTCCCGAAACCCCCTGCATTACTTGTTGGGCAGTTGACTTTGACGAAAGGAAATGACTTTGAAATGACTAGGAAATTACTTTGACGACAAAAGCGTCAAAATAGACCCGTTTTATGTTTAGAATTAAAATAAATAATGACGTCTTTGTTAGTAGAAATCGCACATAAAACAAGTGTATATTTATGCAGTTTTTGAAATGTGTTGACAATTTTGAATTTTTGTCAAATTTTGTGAAAATGAAAAACATATGCTGATGACGTCTCTTTGAAATTCATAACCGAAAAATATGTATTTTATATGCAATCTTTTATTCCTGTAGGACGTTCATATATCACTGATAAACAGCTGAACGTATAAGGAGTAAAATGAATAGAGTCCAACTGAGCAAAGCATTTTTAGTGTGTATGAGATCGCCTAAAACAAGCACAGGGCCCAAAACGGGAAAAGGACTCTCCTTATTAGATTGAGCATACGTTAATACAAAGGGGTAGAACAAAGCTATTATGTACACGTTATCTGGCCTTAGGAGTTCTTGGGATAAGAGTGTGGATATCTGTCAGTTTGCTGCGTTTGAAAGCATTTGATAAAAAAATAAATAAAAAGGGTGCACATAACTGGCGAATCAATTTTTTTCTGTCCTACATTACACCAAGGTTTAATTTCCATATTTGCAACGCCTTATGTCAGCTCCTGACACGGACATAACAGGAGTTGACAAAGGCGATCAGCGTCCTGGCACGGACATAACAAGAATTGAGTAAAGCCATCAGCAGCCAAATCTACATGTCAAAACTAAAAAATGCTAAAATTAAACGCATGTACAGATTCAAATTTTATGCATGTCCAATTTAACAACCTTATTGCTAAACTGTGAGAAAAGCAAACAAAAAACAAAAACAAACAAATAAGAACGAACAAAAATCGACCAGACAAAACAAGACAAAATCTCTCCACACATTTTAAATTTGATATGGCTGTCAAAATGAAAAATGACATCCAGGACCATGGACATTTTGCGATGTCAACAAAAAAAAACAAATGACATCCATTGGCTAAAAAAGGCAGATTTACCAGGTGAAGGAAATAATGGCAGTGGACGAATTTCTGAATCAGGGGGTTCTGTGCAGGGTTGTAGAAGCACAACCATATTAAATACAAAGAAATTGGCTTTTTACGGTCAGAGTTCATTAATACTGTGCACGTGAAAGAGATAGATTGCTGCAGATATCAAAAATTTAAAAAAAAATGGTTGACCATTCATGCAATCCTTTGTCACAGACGATGGTTATATACATGTTGAAACCTCAATCAACAAATCATTACTTTCAATCTGTAGTCTACGCATTTGAATCTACTATTGAGCCGCAAACGTGTCTTAAGTGCATCCGTGTTTGAGGACGGTTCATAGGTTAGCCAATGCCTTTGAAGACAACAACAATCATTCTACGATTATTTTTAAATGCAAGCATGACCATATGTTGAACATGGTCCAAATTCACGGCCAAAAATTCTTCCGGGAGTAACTACTTTGACTCAATATGTCACGTTAAAGTTGACTGTGAGAAATCCAAGCTACACAACTACTGAGGTTTGAACAGTTCTGAAATCAGCATGTTGCAAACTATGGAATTGAAAAAACAAAGAAATACACAACGTCGACAATGGCATTGGTCTATCTTAACTCATTCCACCCTAATGACGCTTTTTCCCGCATATATCTAAATGTCGTCTGCTAATTGTATTTTACTAATTTAGAGATCATTTTTCAAAATTTTGGAGAAAACTTGCATGGAAGATCATTCCAAATTATATCCCAATGGTCAACACCTTTTCTTGGCGCGCTCTGGACGCATTGCGCCCAGAGCACGCCAAGGAAAGATGTTGACTCAGTCTTCTATCAGGGTGGAATGAGTTAACATATCCCCGGTCAGAGTACGACCGAGTCAATTGCTTTCCATGACGCCAGTTGGGTGCAATGCGCCCAACCTGCGCCAAAGAAAGCTATGCATTGACCTGGGCGTGCCATCATGAATGGTCTCACATACAAATCTCAGGAAAAAATGTTCTCTATTGAGGAAAAATTTAAGTAAAAACATTAAGGCAAACGACAAGTTATATCTGGGTGCTTTTAGGCGATATGAATAGGAAAGGCTCCAATGCTGTGCAGGGGTAAGAAAATCACAAAAAAGTAGATCTACATCTTATATCATCATTGACGAAGTGTCACTACATCATAGAACAATATAGTATTATTGATTCGCAGAATATAAATAGCCAGTATTTTTGGTAAATGTGCCAGTCTATCGATAAAGGGCAATGTTATGCCTGAAAAGATCTTACCCCTTATGAACCAGAGATAGTTTTATTGGGTTGACCCTTGGTCTTGTGGTAACATTTGCTTTTTCATGCATGGAAATCTTTCATCTAGTGAGAGCAAAAGTTTGAACTTTTCGGAGAGGCTTCATGACCTTGATCCTTACATGAGAATGACCATTGTACACACTGTATAAAAAATGTACATGGATGAACTAGTCTCATAACTCAGTATTGTGGTTATTGGCTTTGCGAAAGGATCAGGTCTGCGTAACCCAGATACATGTAATGTGACGGAAGATTATAACCACCACAAGCAGTGACTACCTTTACCCCTTTGTAGTCGAGGGTTTGGTGAGCGCTGAGCACCATTCAGATATTTACGTCAGTATGGAAAGAAGGAATACACACACACACACACATACACACACACACACACACATACATATATATATATATATATATATATATATATATATATATATATATATATATATATATATATATATATATATACATTATATGTACATAAAATTTAAAAGCAGCGGCCCACGACAGTTACAAGCTTGCCTAATTGTACTTAGAAACTGGTAAAAAATAATATTTTAACAACATGTTTTTGGCTTAAATGCGAATAACTTTCATTGTTTTCTGAAATGCCTGAGCACACAATTACTTACTGTCAAAATATACTCAAATTTGACAGTATTTACTCAAATGTCACAAACTTGACCCATTAAGTTGAAACATTAACTCAGGGTTGCCAGCGAAATAGAGCTTTATTGTTTGGAGACTTTCAAAGTGAGGAGTAGGTGTCATCATGGGGTTCCCGCCCACGTGCGGAATGCCAGATTGCCAGTTTTATTTTCTCTATCAAAACAATATTTCCTGAGACAAAATAAAGACATGAAATTATGTCTCAAAGATGCAAAAGCGCACATACTCACCCTCGGTATGCCTAATCTAGTAAATATTAGATTTTATACTAGTATTACCAATTGACATTGAAACCTCAGTGAGCGTTTTACATGCTGTTCAGGCAAAGATAATAAGCCACTGACAAATATGGAGTTTTGTTCTGTGAAAATATACTTGCCATTGTAAACAAATATCAAGCATATCATTGCCATGCGTATGGCAAGATTCCAATGAACAAGTTTTCATCAACAGTATGTTCAGTTGTTTTGTGTGTCTTTTCTCTTTTATTTTCGATCAAGCCCTAGGTAATAAGTAGTCTGGAAAAAAAAGTTGCTAATCTTCGAAGACATCACTTATATTATCATGGTCAATAATCAGTAATCAGTGTGGTCAGTGTAAAGAGGAAAGTGTTGAGATACCGTATTCAAAGTGTATACGCACACACGCACACACACACAACCACACACACACACACACACACATATATATATATATAATCTTTGTGACGTAAAACTTGCATCGATGATTGTACACGTGGAGTGTGTCATGTCAGCTTATTCATTTCTTAAATGTTGCTTTGACTTTAGCATTTTTTACTACGGAAAAGGTAATTTGGGGAAAAGGGCATATCCCTATGTAAATCCTTTTAATACGCTAAAAGAGTAATGGGGGTATACTATAGTGAATACGCACGTGGTTACTCACATATGGATACATTTACAAATCATGTGACTGCCCCAGACCTGCCTTTTGATCGGATATATGAACGAACAGCGGTAAAATTATTTCGTTATCTTTAAAAGTTTGTTTTTTTTACCAAACAGTAATGTTTGGACTCCAAATGGTACCAAAGAGATTACGATATTTTGCTGTCTATCTCGATCTATCCTAAAATTTGCACTTCCAAAAAAGTAATGGAATAAGTCCTCATTCGCACTACCACAGGCACACCTAAGGGAGTCAACAAGACCATTTTAAACAAGTCTGCTTTAAGCATGCTACATTTCATGCGCGTTAAGCAGCTACTCGCCTGGTCCCAACTAAGAATAATAGATTTACTTTTTAATCATTACGGTTTAATTTATTTTCAAAATCAGCATATGAGTGACAGGTGGTGAGTCGTTCCAAATACAAACGTTGCTTTGAAACGAATGGTGAAATCTCAGATACAGTGACAATAACACGTAGTTAGGTCATATGAAAAGAAAAATAAACTGAAATTAAATAGCTTGATAAGATAAAAAGTACAATCTTTACTGCAGAAACATTTTTTTACCAAACCTCCGGATGCTAGATTTCGTGATAGAGATCAACCATCAGCAATGCTGTATTTACCATTTCATCCTATCAGTTGACATATTTCGTGAAGTAAGATGACGTTTTGGACAAGCATACACACGCCTTATTGACTACATACGCAATTGCCCTTTGCTCGCACCTTTGTTCGCGATGAAAATCACAGAGGCTGTGTTTCATTGCGATGATGGACAGATACACGCTTGCAACAGTACGGACCATTGCCCATCCACACTGCTTTATAGAGTCACACCACCTTCCCCACGGGAAACCATTCCCTGGGGCCATGTGCAATCTGTTCTTACTTCTGTCACCGATTTAACTGAACTGTTCTGTGACTGACATTTTCTGTAAGATTTCACATAAAAGGTAACGAGGTGCAACCTGGGCGTTCATGAGTTCACCGCAGATTTCGTTGGGGCCTTTATATGTTTCATTGTTGAGAGTGCCTGAGTGTCCCCACGTAAGCACTGTTGGTTATTCACGTGTCGCCTGGGCTTGCTTGCCACGTAACCTTTGTCTTTGTCGTCTGCTAGTCTCATTCCGGTGTGTGATAGACCGCCATTTTGCCACCCCGTGAGACGGTAAGAACATCTGTTACATGATTTTACTTTTATTTGGTGGGAAAAGGCCAACAATGTGTCAGGAAATTAGTTGAAACTGAAGTACACCTTTGCCTATTCTCCTTTAATTCATTACTTCGCATTTTGATTGAGAACAGTGTTGTATAGGGATGGCTCTATACACACAGGGTTAGTGCCACACTTAAACTACAATAATGCTGTATGATCGGGCCTCCCTGGGGTCTACCCGTAGGTTTATCGTTGGAGCGCAGGTGATGCCAAATGAACTTCTCAATACGCCTAGTTTCTCACCAAGGACACGGACAATTGAACATAAAGTTATCAATATTCAAGCACTGTTGATTTCTGTCATTATCATTATCATCATTATCATAATCACCATTATGTTCCATTTTTGAAAAATCGACGAAATGTAGCTCAATTAATTTACATGTTTGTAATTGACATTTGTGGCAACATTTATCAATATATCCAGAGAGGATGTTAAAGAAACCATACTCAGGACAGAAACGAGAATGAAGCTAAATATCATACACACTTTCATGGCGAGCATTATTTTCTATGATCTGACACAGGATGTAAATTCTCTCTCTCTCTCTCTCTCTCTCTCTCTCTCTCTCTCTCTCTCTCTCTCTCTCTCTCTCTCTCTCTCTCTCTCTCTCTCTCTCTCTCTCTCTCTCTCTCTCTCTCTCTCTCTCTCTCTCTCTCTCTCTCTCTCTCTCTCTCTCTCTCTCTCTCTCAATATTCAGAATATGTTAATTGAGTAACATAAAGAATCTTCGACGGGTGAATATTTCAAAACGAAAATATGGGTTTAGGGACTCGGAAGTGTTAACTTTTAGATCTAAATGATTTCTTCTCTGCATTGTTCATTCATTGGACAATGGTAAGAGAAAACGTGTACTTCAGGCATCGTTAAACAGATAATAACGGCAATTTAGCGCATCGCCTATAACTTCTTTCAATATTTTTGTGTCTGTTTTAACATGTCATTTTTTAAAAATCTGTAATATGACTCTATGTCCTAAATTTGCCGTTTATTTTGGGGGACTAAATAGATACTGATATCTGGTTCTTTAACTGATTATGCCACTTGATGGACATATGCTCTTAACTGATCATAGTTTGTATGTCTTAAGATGTCTCATTTGAAAACATTTGGAGCTGAAAAGTTTGTATCATTTACACCACGTAGAAAAAACGAACAAGCGTAACACAGGCACATGAACTGAATGTATACATGTCGTGTGTACGCAGCATGTTGAAAATAAACATCATGCACGGTAAAACACAATAATTACTCGAAACCAGAAATACCTGGATATATCAAAGTTCAACTCCTAATACAGTTTAATACACACGTGCTCATTGCCTTGTAGTAAACATATTCCATGGGCACGTTCGGCTCACAAAAAAGCTCTACACTTTTATTTGGTAGAGTGTCCTGGAGGTGACCACGAGCTCGTCAATGAGACATGTTGTTCCTAGGAAGTGACCACGGGCACGTCAATGAGACGTGGTGTTCCTAGGAGGTGACCACGGGCACATCAGGGAGCCGTAGTGTTCCTAGGAGATGACCAAGAGCACGTCATTGAGACATGTTGTTCCTAAGAAGTGACCACGGGCACGTCAATGAGATGTGGTGTTCCTAGGAAGTGACCACGAGCACGTCAATGAGATGTGGTGTTCCTAGGAAGTGACCACGAGCACGTCAATGAGACGTGGTGTTCCTAGGAAGTGACCACGGGCACGTCAGGGAGCCGTAGTGTTCCTAGGATGTGACCACAGGCACGTCAATGAGACATGTTGTTCCTAGGAAGTGACCACAGGCACGTCAATGAGACGTGGTGTTCCTAGGAAGTGACCATGAGCACGTCAATGAGACTTGGTGTTCCTAGGAAGAGACCACGAGTATGTGAATGAGACTTGGTGTTCCTAGGAAGAGACCACGAGCATGTTAATGAGACGTGGTGTTCCTAGGATGTACCCAGAAGCACGTCAATGAAACTTGGTGTTCCTAGGAAGAGGCCACGAGCATGTCAATGAGACGTGGTGTTCGTAGGAAGAGACCACGAGCCTGTCAATGAGACGTGGTGTTCCTAGGAAGAGACCTCGAGCATGTTAATGAGACGTGGTGTTCGTAGGAAGAGACCACGAGCCTGTCAGTGAGACTTGGTGTTCCTAGGAAGAGACCTCGAGCATGTTAATGAGACGTGGTGTTCCTAGGATGTACCGACGAGCACGTCAATGAAACTTGGTTTTCCTAGGAAGAAACCACAAGCATGTCAATGAGACGTGGTGTCCGTAAGAGGTACCCACGAGCACGTCAATGAGACGTGGTGTTCCTAGGAGGAGACTACGAGCATGTCAATGAGACTTGGTATTCCTGTGAGGTGACCACGAGCTCGTCAATGAGTCGTGGTGTTACCATTCGTTTTCTGCCTTGTTGCTGCATTGTTGAACTTGTGACCATCTGTATCAACTTGATCCTTGTTCTTGGTGCGGTAGTAACGAAATTTCATGTGCGAATCCTTGATCAAGATACACATACCATCACCAGAGTGCGTCCCAACACCCTTCATCCCCTACCCCTTTAATGTTCCGCGGTTATTCCGTCTCTCATATTATTTCTACTTTGCACCTCGGTGTACTCCTATTCCTCGACTTTAAAGGTACTTATGTGTCGGGTATTCGCCTTCTACTTTATTGCCTAAGTACCCGTTGCGTGCCAAGATACCCGACAAAAAGCTTTTTCAATCTGTTTCTACATTCGATGGCCCGACACCAGATGTAATAATACAACAGAAATGACATCAAATACTTTCATTAACTTTAAAAGATAAGGAAAGAATAAAAGATGACCATCATGGAGAAGCACCAGGAACTGTAATGGACCCACTACATAAACGAGTATACGTGCTTTCCCCTTGCCTCCAAAGCAGACTTGGCTCCATGTAATCTCTGCTACACTAGTTTTATTTTTAGTCAGGGAAATGTAAGTGCACTGTTACCCTTTTCATGGATTCATGAATCAATTAGGTAGTTGATCGTAATCGCCTTGGCATTTGACAGTAAGCTCGTTTTGTTATACTGTTAGCATGGTAATCAAAGTAGACCAATTACAAATTGAGTTATATTTTCAGCGTTCAAACAGTGATCATTCAGCCAAAGGACAGACTGGGAAGGGCGGAGAACACACACAGATAGGTCTGTGTACCAGGCAGGGTTGTCATCAGTTATTTTACTCTTTGCCGTTTAATGCATTTGCAAACGGAGCTCATTGCTGGCATGCGTGCATTAATTGGTCACGTGGCTACGCAACGCATGTACCATGAGGACGACGACAGAATCAGTTCGAACGCTAAACATACATATTACTGCGGCCCAAATTACTCTTCATTGATTATTTAGTAAAAGCATATCTTAAACTTTGCAAAGTGCTGAAGCAACACAGTAAAATGAGTACCTGGATTCTTTTTCTTTAACCTGATCAAGGTCTTTGGTAGAAAACGACCGAAGCTCAAAGACCAAACTGTTGCGGGTGGGGATGGGGGGGGGGGCAAACAATTTGTATTTTGCCTTTTTAAATGTTATTTGGAGCTATCATTATTCGTGACAATTCACATATTATATACATATATATATATATATATATATATATATATATATATATATATATATATATATATATATATATATATATATATTTATATTTATATATATATATTGAAATCTCCTTATTTAAACCAACTATGGGACTGAAAATGTGATCAAAATACAGGTAAGTATAAACAAATACGGGACCGTAAATTGGGACTGTTTAATATATAAATATATATATATATATATATATATATATATAAGCACGGAATAAAAAGCTCTTTATCTAACCCTCGAAGTTAAATTTCTTTAGCATAGCATGGTTTTGGATATTGTCACTTGGACATATTTCACAGGATTGTGATTGTTAACCAAATGGCGACCCATCTTTGAGAAAAAGAAACACAGAGGGGCGCGATGTCTTCTGTTTCCTAACACTACAAATGGAGCTCACCAAAACGTTAATGTTCTCATAATATTATATTTCTAAGTTATCATCCGACCCTAGGCACTATGACTTCTATGCCTGACGTCTCCACTATAGGAGTGAGGCCTGATCTCAACTAAGGTATGTCTCTGTACCTAGCATAAACGCTTTATCATACACCTTTAGTGCCTAATAAGAGCGACAAAACTTCCAACATTACCAAACAATTCCAATGGCATTGTCAAATCTGACTAAGGTCTGTCTGTGTACCTAACTTAAACGCTTTATCATACACCTCAAGTGCCTAATAAGAGCGACAAAACTTCCAACATTGCCAAACAATGCCAGTGACATTGTCAAACCAAAAAAATTAATGGAGTTTTCTGTGGAAATTGTACAGTTTCTCCCACAGCGATGACATCGATTTTTTTCCTCTTGAGCCCGATGATGGACGTCAGAGCGTGATGTTCACGCCGGTGACACGACTCATGCAGGCTTTGTTTCGCCCGCTCTGTATCCTGTTGTTTTTTAGTTTTTTATTGACATTAATAGTAGTAGTAGTAGTAGTAGTAGTAGTAGTAGTAGTAGTAGTAGTAGTATCATTATCATTATCACTATCATCATTATTATTATTATTATTTTACTTTGACCACGGGACGGCTAGGTCTTGATATATGATAAATCCCACTTTATTATTTTGATCCAGTTTAAGCATACAAAATTAAAAGGTGAAATAAAACTTTTTTGAACAACCGAATGACGAATTATTTCAACATGTCGCAGGTTGACACTTGTAGTCAGTGTGATAGACCTGATACGGGATCATGTTCTAGACTTACGAGCGGCAGAAAGCGGGATCGCAGCCAATGTTTGTCATGTACATTGTCTATGTTTGCCGTGTACATTGTCTATGTTTGCCATGTACATTGTCTATGTTTCCATAAAAGTAGGAAGAATCTGGAAGTGGCGCCTGGTCAGTTTCAGGGTCAACGTACTTCGAAGGATTCTCATAGACTCTTGAAAAACTACAGACTTCAGAAGATATTTGATATCTATGTTTCGATTTCTATTTAGTTTGTCAATAAGCATAATATTCTACCATATACGATTGATCTCCTTTAAAAATTCTCCTTCTTTATTATTATGCCATATTCTTTAAGCATGTAAAGCACTTGTCTTTGATATGTTTTATGCCTGTTTACATACTATCTCCCAGTTAAGATGACAAATTGTCATATTATACAACAAGAATGTATAGGCAAGCTCATACATCAAAAGGAACGTCATACTCCTTCAAGTGTCTTATTCGGCATACTAATAAAAGATTGCCCGAGCTTGGACGAAAAGGTAGGAAGACCTGTGCTAAGGTCGTGCTGGCATGACTGTAAGAGTGCGTGCAGGATAAATCACAAGAGTATGGAATTACAGGCATTGCTCATACTGGGTTTAAAGTTATGTACCTGATTAAAAAAAATAAAAACACGCATTAGTGTGCAGACATAATGGAAAGTGTTCCAATGGCAATAATACATATCGGGGTGTTCCACAAGGGTCCGTTGGGGGTCCTCTATTATGTTATGTGTAAATGATTTGTGTATGGTGCCAAACAATTGATCTTATTAACACCTTGTGAAATTTATTTATCATTTCAATAAGGGGGTAACATTCAAGTTACAAACTCGTGCACAGGGTACATACATTTTTTTAATTTGCACCATATTCGATAAATACTTTTAAGTCTAAGAAATGTTTGCTTGGTGTATACAATATATAATGGCTGTCCATGGGTAAGTGCACAGAGTTGACAAAATACTTAATCTATATACTAGTCAGCATTTTTTCTTCACGTTTACGGTCATTTGTTCCATACCCAGCAATGCAGTATTCAAGAAAATCAATTTTCTTAACTAGTGCCATAAATCCAATAACACTGGGCACAATATTTTTATGTTTACATGCACCTAGAAATAATAATCAAAATTGGAAACAGTTTTAAAGTTTTATCACAAATTGGAACTTGGGTAATACCTTTATTAAGAAAAGTCTACTGTGTGTTTTTATCACCAGCACCGCTCAACGTGATTTCGGGGCTCAATCAGAAGCAAATCTTTTCACCAAAATACACATCATATACACATCATACCTATGAAACGGGACTGCACATGCAGGATTCAGAATTGAGATTGAGCATGCGAAATTGTGAACTAACAGTGATCATAGAGGATTCCTATATCACCACCATTAGAGATACGATTTAATAGTTCCTTTTAATTATTTTGTTTTATTCAAAAGATATTACAATATATGTATGTATGTGTGTTTGTATGTGTGTGTATGTATGTATGTATGTATGTATGTATGTGTGTATGTATGTGTGTGTATGTATGTATGTATGTATGTATGTATGTATGTATGTATGTATGAATGTATATTGAAGGATTCCCAGGGATCATGCGTAAGACTCTATAATTAACGTTTTACCTATCAGAGACAGATACCTTTTGTCCTTTCAATATCTATTCACTGTTCTGCAGTTTTGACAGGTAATTCATAAAGGCTCTCTCTCTCTCTCTCTCTCTCTTCTCTCTCTCTCTCTCTCTCTCTCTCTCTCCGTCCTCTCTCTCTCTCCTCTTTTGAAGGAAATGCCATCTATGCGCTTTGAAATTTTTGCATTCTTTCTCATGCATCCACAGCAAAGTCATGATTTTTTTTGTTTTCCCAGCAGCAATCGCAAGGATTCCAGCACACAAAAATGGACAGATAAAGGAAAAATGGCATCTTTGGCGAACGCCTCTTGCAGAGCCAAATGAGTCTCAAGTCAACCACTGCCAATAACACAATATTTCACAGTGCAGGGGTCGTAAAACACTTCTAGATTTGGGAACCAAGTTAAACAGTAATGTTACTTTTGAACTGATAAAACCCTTTTCTAAATTAATCGGTACTGAAAGGAGCAGTATATATATTTTTCAAATGTATCAGTCTTAACATTATGTATATATATATATATATATATATATATATATATATATATATATATATATATATATATATATATATATATTCGCCAATGTATGTATCATTTGAAAAGCCTGCCTCACGAATCTGGACATTTTGCAATGGAAAGGCCTTAAATGAGTAATATGCATCCAATTGCTTCAGTTTCTATAGATCTTTGTCTATTTTGTGTGTGTGTGTGACAACGATTCTATCATTCCATGTCCCTGTGGTGGCCATAATAGTCCTTTTCCATGAGCTTTATGTAAGTAATTTAATAAGCATTTTACCCCTTCCCCAACAAAAAAGAAAAAATAAAAGAAAAAACCTGAAAAAAGTCACAAAATAAGTAAAAAACACAACACAAAAAGGAAAGAAAATAAGAAAATAGAAAGAATAAGAGAAAAAAGAAAGAAAAAGACCCCTTAAGCACACTTTATAGAGTTCTACCCCCAATGAAATGGTTTTTTTTTATCATACCTAGGAAATCTAGTATCTCTGCCTGGTAATTTATTTGCCATAGTCGTAAAATAGTGTCCTCATCTATACTCAGTGGGCCAATAATTTATCTATCGCACTGTACCTTTTATTTGTTTTGCAAAATTACTAATTTGCTTTGTCTTGCCTTCAATTGATTGTACAGCCCGAATAAAAGTTTAAAAGGTTCCATTATTAGCTGTATATCTCATTGTTTCAGACTAAATTATTTATAAAATATACCGTCCCTTCTCTTATATTACCCACTACAATACTAAAGTCCCTTCTCTTATAGCACCCAATAAAATACTGAAATCTCTTCTCTTATATTATCCACCACAATACTAAAGTCCCTTCTCTTATATTACCCACTACAATACTGAAGTCCCTTCTCTTATAGTACCCACTACACCACTAAAGTCCCTTCTCTTATGGTACCCACTAAAATACTAAGGTCCCTTCTCTTATAGTACCCACCAGAATACTGAAGTATCTTCTCTTATAGTACCCACTACAATACTGAAGTATCTTTCAAGAATTCGATGGTCATTTGGGTTGACTCTTAACTGTTTTTATAAATTTCTTCTTTAAAGCGTATGCTTCATTTCATTATACATGTATATATATATGTATTGGCCATGGTTAGCAACTGTTGATGAATAGTGATGTTTATTAGTAAAAAATGTCACAGAATAACCTGTTATTTAACTGTAAGACTGATAATCAAAATCGTATTTTGAACAAAATACATTTCTTTGACTCTTTCATTCCAGTCGAAGAATAGTGCCTCGGCGCTAATGTTTCATTGTACTGCACCTCGACTTGAAATAAAGATTATTATTACATGCACCACGAGCGTTTGACTTGCCATGATAAAGATAAATGTTGAATCTCCTCGTAGCGTACATTGTTTTTCTCGATTCGCCTGAGTTCATTGTTCTTCATAAAGCATGTAAATTGCGTTCTTTTTTTACCGACCAAACATCTACACTCTGCTTTAAAAGTCTTGAATACCACTAACATTAAAAGACAAAATTCCTGGATTCTTGGCCGCTTTTTCTGCAAGTAGTCCTACAGAAAGTTTGTAACTCCTTCAGGTGTGCGATAGCTTGAAACATCTTGCAACTGAAATGCACTGAGCAATGTCGGCAACAACGTGGTGACTTGGCCGGCTACCCTTTGCTTCCATCCCAGACAAACAAAGGCTGACATTTTACAATATTGAAGACCGCATTCTAACCATCAGAGTATGCATAAGGGTGCTACAATAGTTAGGGGGACACTACAGTTGTTGAAGTTCTGAATCCAGTGAGTCATACACATCTTCAGAAACAAATACAATTCTGGTGGATATGCGGTTAAGTGGTATTGGCCTTACAAGCCATGGTGGCTGGGTATATGCGGTTTGTAAATATATTTAGCGAAAAGACTTCTTCACTGAAAATGATGACAAACTTCCTCTTTTAAAGTACAAACTAAATAAATTTGCAATCTACAGAGAAGTGTGTCTTCATATGGAGGACATTAAATGGATCCGGTCGAAACTAATAACCCGGACAGGATGCCTTGGATTGGAAGAACCCTTGGAACATTAGTTTTTATCCGACGGAACGCGCCAAATGTGTAAGGATGGGACTCGTGATTTGTTTCATTTTCTATTCACCTACTCACACTATGCCGATCTGCACATCACAATTTGGCAAAGTTTAAAGAAAAGCTTGCCAAATTTCGGCTACACTCACATGTAGAGGAACGTTTAGAAGATCCTCAATACTCACCAAATACAGCATTTTCTAAGAGGATGCGGCCTCTAACTATGGCGGGACTGCTGACGATATATTCGTTGGCGCATGTGAACAATTGTTGAGGTAAGCGTAGCAAATGTGTGTGACGACTCTTGATCGTGCTTGACCACTCCTGCGAAAACAATGCCCAAAATATTAAATAGAAAATCCAACTCACACATGTTAACAATAAAATGCAAACAATCTGTTATCAAAGTGCCAGCTAATTTTAACTTTTCGATCTTTTCGACGATCCATGTTTTAACATAGCTTCAACATAGGCAGTTTTCAATGGTACACGGAACAGTTATAACATAAAGTTAAGCTGCCTTAACCAGTTAGACTCTGCTTCCTGTTGTTTAATTCATTTGTTAAATACCCTCCTCGGTGCAGGTCCGTTCGCGGTCTGTATTCCCTACACTAAAACATGCTTCTGGTGGTGTGTCAGCCTGTTCCCAGTGCATGGTAACTGACGCCGGCTGTCCGCGGGTGAAAGCCAACGGAGGCTTTGGGGGGCTCGGCGGCACACCGGGGCGGTCAACAACCGACGGGGCAAGCCATCAGCATACCTTTCGTAATAGACCCAAGCCACCGACTTCGACTCTCTGCCAACGAATGTTTGGCGTTTGATGACCCATTGTATGCATTATATTTGAAATATAGATCGATGAGTAGGAAGGGGTAGAATTCGGCACACTCATTCATTTAATCTATTTATGCTGTTTGTACTTATTATGAATAACATAAACACAAAACCAGTTATATATATATACACACACACACACACACACACACACACATATATATATATATATATATATATATATATATATATATATATATATATATATATATATAAACTAGAAAAGAAGATTTGCTTCAAAGCAAATCTGTCTGTGTGACTTCAAAAGTTGTAAATAGTAATTGTTACAACATTTGTCCTTTGGTACTTCACATTCCATTAAGCTTATGGCTTGATGCAAATTTCAAAGTCCAAATGACATTGGCCTTTGACCTTGACAGGTCACATGTGAACTGCAGAATGTTACAATACCCACAATTTAAGCCCAACATAAACCAAATCGGATGAAAATTGACCAAGTTATGGCAAGATGAAATTTTCAAAGGGCCAAATGATCTTGACCTTTGCCCTCTTGAGGTTACATGTTCCGATAAAACTGTGGAGTGTTGCAATACCTACAATTTGGGTCCAACATGATTAGAATTGGATGGAAATTGGCCAAGTTATGACTGGATGAAACTTTCAAAGGTCTAAATGACCTTGACCTTTGACCTTTAGAGTTATGACTGGACGAAACTTTCAACGGTCTGAATGACCTTGACCTTTGACCTTTGGAGGTCACATGTAAGTTTAAAAAATGTGCAGTGTTACAATAGCTACAATTGGAGCCCAAAATGATGAAAATTGGATAAAAAATAGACCAAGTTATGACTAGAAGAAAGCCACCATCAAAAGTAGCCTTTGACCTTGAGATGACCTCTATCTGAAGTGAACCTTGACCTCAAAAATGATATTTTGGCCTAAAATTGACCTTTGACCTTAACATTACCTTTGACTTTGACATTTGAGATGACCTATACGTTGCTATGATCCAACTCCTAAACAGTCGGAACCACATCTACTATAGTATATCAGATATTGAAGATTTGAAACTTAAATTAGCCCTCATTTGCATAATTTTGAAAAGCATGACCTCTCAATATGAAAAGGCCAGCCTTCATGTATGGAAGTATGCTTGTGCCAAGTTTGGTGTTTCTACGTGTAATACATTTCAAATGAAATGTCGGACAAATTTGCCTGTAAAGAAAGAAAGAAAGAAAGAAAGAAAGAACAATATGTCTTTGTTGGCACACTGACATAATAACACAAAAACATAGCTTAATAGTATTCTTCCCACTCACACGGTAGCGTTCCTTGTTTGCTTGTTTCGTGCCCGAGCCTGGGTCACGTCGTAGCCTGGTTCTCGTGAACACCACCAGGCATGACGACATTAAAGCGCCCTGTGTCCGAATGGAGAGGGTAACGATAGTGATGTCTCAATGCACCAAACATGGGACATTACTATTGTCACCCTCCACTGAAGATTCACGTGGATCTCAGGAGACAGACATAGTTGTCTAAGCCTTAACAGCCAATCAGAATCCTTCATTTCTATTTGATGTGTAATAATAATAATGATAATAATAATAATAATAATTATAGTAATAATAATAATAATAATAATAATAATAATAATAATAATAATAATAATAATAAAAATAATAATAATAATAATAATAATAATAATAATAATAATAATAATAATTCATTGACACCCCTCCTCCCTTTAAGGGAAATTACATGTAAATACCTTACATAGTATGGCCACAAGCACAGGAACTTGTGAAAAGACATTTCATTAACAAGTCAAATCATACATCAGCTACAATCACACCTTAGATACCATACATCAGCTACAATCACACCTTAGATACCATACATCAGCTACAATTACACCTTAGATACCATACATCAGCTACAATCACATCTAAGACACCATACATCAGCTACAATCACACCTTAGATACCATACATCAGCTACAGTCACACCTTAGATACCATACATCAGCTACAATCACACCTTAGATACCATACCGAAGTTTCAATCACCAAAGCAAACAATAAATGCCCGACAAGCGGACATATCATAGAACAATTAGTTATATCACATTTTACATATCCTACCGCAGGTACAAAATAATATTAAATTGTCCAGGCTACACTGGGCCAAAACAGGATGTATTTAATTCGGCCCAAAACATAAAATAAAGAATGTTAAGTAATCAGTGTCATGCAAAGGCGAGAAGATCGAACTGAAGCAGATTGTGAAATAGGTCTGTCCATTGAAAGTTCCTTGCCAGCTGATGTTATGGCCAAAATAGATTGTTGTAAAGCCTAACAAGAAACTTGAACTTTTTATACAGAAATGCAAAGTGTCTGGACATGCACGCAAATCAACTTTTATGTCCATCATTGATACAAAGTCACAATGACAATCCATGCCTTGGGTGGTACTCCTCAGTTTCTGCGAATTTTAAACATAAATTACAAACAAATCAAAGCAAAATGATCAGATTCATAGTTGGAAAAAGAACCTTGAGCGCAAGTAAGATTCAATGAATAAGAGAGCTTTACATGATTAAGTGTTCAAACAAGAGTGATGCGGATTAAATAGAGTAACATGCACAAAATACTAGTAGCACACTTGAAGTCTCAGCAACATACGCCTGTTATCTGGGCTGCCAGTCGCCAGTTACCAATCCTAAAGGGACCAGTCATTATTTACCACAATCTTCTTTTCCACATTTTTCTATTGGTTCCTTACCAATGCTTTGACCTGGAACTCATATCCCTGGTTTTCCACACATAAAATCTCGTGTAAGGGGGTAATTGGGTACAAATCTTGTAGGCCTAACGGGGTAGCTGAAACAAACGTTGTTTCAAACATCATTTGTTGAATGTATCAAAATCAATTAGATTCCCAATTTCGATGTTAGATCTTGTTAGTGGTCAAAATGATCATGATGTCCGACCTTGAAATAAGCTTTCGATAAGTTCATCCCATGATTGGGTACACGTTGAAATGTATCAAGTTCCTCAGAATTTCGAACTGAACTGGGTAACTTATTCCGATGACAAAAGGTTGCTGGTATAAAAGAATTGCTGTAAATACAAGTTCTTGTTTATACCTGGCTAATATTATTTTTTGATCTTACATTGTATACATTTCTGAAAGACACGTTTCCTGAAATTAAGCTATGAAAGTAATTGGGTGCTAGCTCATGTATTAGGCCTATGTTATATAGCAATGTTAATCTGTGTTTGTCTAGACGTTCTGCCAAAGTCTCCCATCCCGTCTCACTATATAATAATTTATGGTTGCTGTGACAGGTTGCCCCAGTTATTACTAGGGCTGCAGCCAATTGAACACTTTAAAGCGATGAAGCATCCGCCTGAGTACATTCACTCCAAACTACATCCCCATACTCCAGTAATGGTCTTAAATGTATATATGTGAAGTATATAATTTCCAAAGAACGCCTTTTGAGTCTATATTGTAGTAGTTTTAGTATTCCAATTAGTTTTCTGGCTTTGCATACGATGGAGTTTATCTGGTTTGACCATGACAAGTCAGAAGTATTTTTCAGTTGCCAATTCTATTCCAGCTGTCAGTTGTCCTTTAACTGTCCTATTTTAGTGGTACTTTTGTCAACACAGATACTTGCCTATTTTTTCTATACAACCATGTATTTCATTAATCAGCTTCACTCAGTATTCACACATAATACTGTAGTCCTATAGAAAAACTTACGCACACTTTGTTCAGCACAAATGCATTTTTCTCATGTTTGAACATTCTATTGCGTTTTGCCGTAGCACATATTGATGATTGTACCCGTTTATGTGCATCTAGGTAGCCATTTTGGCACATTTTAATTTAGTGCATCGAGTGAGTGCGTCCATACATCGTGCCAAGTCAAGTCGAGTGCTTAAATTTGCAGAACTACATTATATTAGAAGGACGCAATTATGTTTGGGTATGTCACGGTTTTTCTACTCAGATAAGCGAGTAACTTTATCACAGAAATGTACAGAGTCAAACTTGGCACAAGGGAAAGAACTGTCATGGATGGAAGCTTGGCATATTTTAATTGTAGTCTCCTGGTCTTTGTAATTATTAATAGGTTATACTGTTTATTTTTTCACTAAAATTAGGCCTTAAATGTGATTTAAAGAGAAGTTTGATTCTGGTTGCCATGGTAACTTAACAAGCTGAACGGGGAAATGTCCCTTCCTGTCCCTAATGACCTCTATGCCAAACAGAAGCCCAGCTTCTCTGGCCATGCCCAGCTGAGATGTCACCAGGAGGTATTCATAAGTAACTCTAGTTATGTGCTGCCCCCTATACTGTCACAAGGAACTTAACAGGGAGGTGGGCAGATTCATGTATTTAGTATGGAAAATGTGTTTTGTACTAAAAAATAGCAATCTCAGAAAGCCAAAGCCTACGAAAAGTCAGGAATTAAATAAGCCCTTTCCCAGTTCCCATGAATACCCATGCCCCCCCCCCTCCCACACACACACACACACACATACACGCTCAGAACTTGCAGCTGGACTGAGAACTGGCAGCTGGGAGAAATTGACTGGTGTTACTTGATCTAAAAAATATATACGTAATATGTGGCACAGATATTTCTATATGATTGAGAGGGTCAGCAAGTGCAACAGCAAAGGTAAATATCAAACGCGTAATTCAGTCATGACTGTTAATTTACTAAAATACGAAACAAATACGGGACATAGGGCTTTTGTTTGAACAAGGATGAAACTTACGGAAATATCTTCCTGATTATATTCGTATGATAGAAATTTTAATTATATTAAATAATGGTAAAACGCTAGGTTTATACGTTGACGAGACTATCTGACGTCATCCTACCTTCTCTTTGTGTTTTATGTAGATCCTATTGAAGAGTCTGCCAACTCAAAATACACAAGGTTTAGTCAGGAGTGGTGAACTCATACATTTCCACTACAACAATTTCTTTTCAAGCTATTCTTATTTTTGACTTTGCGTAATTCCAAAATTCTGGTCAAATTACTTTTGGAAAAAGTGAACATAAAATTTTCATGGTCCCTTGTATAAAGTTTACTTCTGCGATGAGACTTGTTCCGTCTGTAAAGATTTTAACAACTACAAGGGAAAGCCTGGCAAAGTTGCAGACACCGTGCAATGCGTCTACTTCTGGTTGGGTTAATGAGGGGATCGTTTCCACTGACTGGAGTCCTCTGCCACTGAAGCTGGTCATGCACCGCTGATAGCATTCAGCAATGCTATGTCTCTGCTGAAAAAGACTTTTAGATAACATTTCGAGAAGCAATCCAGATTGCATGTGTTTTTCCTTTTGTTCTGTCTTTGTTCTGTGTTTGTCGTTTTTTTCGTCTTTCAGTTATACGCACTAAAACATGTATGTATGTATGTATGTATGTATGTATGTATGTATGTATGTATGAATATATAATGAACTTTGACGCAGAATTTCAACTTTTGCACATAAATGTATTCTTATATTTGCTTGCTTGTTTGTGATCTCGGCTTGCCTATCGTCCCGTTTTGTGGGGGGGGGGGAAATGTGATCAAATATCAAGTATTTTATTGTTGGTGGATAGTAGACACATTTTATGTACATGTATATGACTTTCATCTTTTATTTAATATGGATTTGACGCACCGTAGGTTCTATCCCGTCCTTGGTGCCCCCGTTGTGAAGGGGTAGTTTCAATAATAAATTATTATTATTATTATTATTATTATTATTATTATTATTATTATTATTATTATTATTATTATTATTATTATTATTATTATTATTATTATTATCATCATCATTATTATTATTATTATAGTTATCATCATCATCATCATTATTATTATTATTATTATTATTTTTATTATTATTATTATTATTATTATTATTATTATTATTATTATTATTATTATTATTATTATTATTATTATGTATCATCTGAGGAATGTATACACAATTTTGCACTGATTTAGGTTATTATTGTGTAAAGTCAGTGCAATTATAAACGTCAAATATCCACAAGTTATCAGAAGATTGTGTTGTTGTGATTACTATTGATTAGTGTATGATAAGTTTACATCCAATAAATGCAAAAGAAACCGGCTACATAGCATAATGCAAGTTACAAACATTTCGAGTAGACACTATCCAAGAATATACTTTATGTATACCTATGGCTCTTTGTAGTCTACTTGTGCATGTCTCACATATGATATGAATACATCCACAGCATTTCATGTGGCGGGGTTCGAGAGTTACGTGTTGAAAATGTGAAACCCATGTCTTGAGTAGTTGATTTGAAAACTATACGAGATGAGAGTACAATAAAGTCTTGTCCCCTGTGTTTCTGATCAAAGCACATGTTTTACAAACTGAACAAAATCGTCAGTATTTGATTAAGTGATACCCAGCAGGAAAATTTCTAATCCTACATGTTAGGTATCGCTGAAGCCATCACAAACAAACAGATTCTACCCTGACTTTCATCTGGTACTTTTTACGATTGTGCGTCTGACAAATACAAATTATATGACCAATTTTCAAAAAAAGTTAAAGACTATGCCAGTTAGTGATACTATTAAAGTTGTCTTATCCCGCATCAGCTCTCCCTGGACCCTGGACAACAGCATAAACAATGTTCGTCTTAAACTCATGCGTTTTATTTATTTATTTATTTATTTATTTATTTATTTATTTATTTATTTATTTATTTATTTATTTATTTATTCATTTATTTATTTATTCATTTATTTATTTATTCATTTATTTATTTATTTATAATTTGTTTATTTATTTATTTATTTATTATTTATTTATGTATTTATTCAGTCATTCATTTATTTATTTTTATTTATTTATTCATTTGTACGTATGTTTGTTTATTTGTTTGCCTATCTGTCTATTTATCTATCTATCTATCTATCAATCTATTTATCGATTTATAATTTGATATATCTGTCTATCTATTTATCTATTGATTTATTATGAACGCAAACAAATGGAGGCAAAACCTGTCGGCAGTGCAGTTTGACAGGTTATATGTGTAATCATTTTAGGTGCCATTTGCTGCCTTGTGGTAAAATGGAATTGTACTAAAGGGTGGGATGTCTGGATGAATCTGCAAACTGAACGTATAAATATATCATATTTGTTTTGAAAGCTTTCCAGTATCAAAGTTAAAATAATTGTGCTTTTAACCCTGACCTATATAATCAACCCATGTATAACGACAGCAAAAGGTAAGCTGTTACCTCTGTGCGCATATAGTAAAAGATCCATTTATGATACTATGCATTTTATCTGTTGAAACTCGGTGTTTTGCAGAAAGTACCAATAAAAAAAAAACAAATGTACAACTTTGGCTTTGGCTCGGATCCTTATTAACTAAATTCTTGTCAGAGCGATAATGCTTGGTGCACGAGACCTGCCAAGTGTGCTTTAGTTATTGGCATATTATTCAGCAATAAATTCGTTAATCAGCTACAGTATTTCCTGTCATTCGAAACCATTCTTACGGCCCTTGATGGTCTGGTACAGCAGGGAACATTTCTTGCGCTTACCGCAGGATTTACCGAAAGCAAAGCCATTGTTTGGAATTTTGCTAAAAGTGTTTTCTTTTTCATATACAATTGTATTGCACCTGAGTATTTTTTTAACTATTGCAGTGCGTACGAATAGTTTTACTATTGCACTGCGCATGAGCAGAAACGTTGACCTAAGAGTAAAGGTCATGCTAGGTCACCCACCAGTGAGTCCATGCAGCAAAGTATACGTCCTGTATTGTTTCCAGTTGTCTTGAGAACTTACGCACCGTCAAGCGAGGCTGTTTTGCAAATATCGGATTAAGACCACTATCGCTAGATGAATACCTTATCTTTGACGATGACCTATGTGTTGCATAAAATTGGGCCAGCACAGTATTTTTTATAGATTCTAATACCCTAAGATGGAATAAACATTGAACTTTACTGGCTGGATCAGAGAATACAACTGGTATTTTGCCAAACACAAGGATAAAAAATAACATATTGGCGACACTGATGCACTAGATTAAGGAAAATCTGCCCTCTAGTGGTAATAATAAAATTAAAAAATACAGCTATGTGGTGAATCACGTCCTTGCCTTCTAAAATCATATCCTTTTGTGTGTGTCTCCCTGCGCGTGTCAAAGAAACGGGAAAACAGGAAAGCTTTAATAAATGAGTTCGTTAAATAGTGTTTACGATGGGCCGAAAGTTTCCTTGCAATTAATTACAACAGGTATGTCATCTGCAATTATTCCGTATGTTTCGCATTTTCTTCACTTCTGATCGTGATTTTATATAGGTCTTTCGTGCCTGCCAATTTTTTGGTCCAGATAACGAGTGCTGATTCTGAACTAAGTTATACTTTTCCTGATATTAACGTCGTTCATCAAAAGTAAATATCGTTGTGGCCTAAACTTGCAATTTAATTTCAAATAAGTTACCAACTTTTTCTCCGATTTTTGCCAGTATATCATTTAGATTATTTTATAAAGATTTTTTAGGAAACTCGTCTTCCTTAACAACAACATTATTCTACGTGATACAAAACCCAGCATGACGGTTACAGCTTGCTTAAAGATTGTGCGTACGAATAAATCTTAGCCCGAGTTACTTCCAAGACCAACTGGCTATAGTCATTGGACAAATGGTTTGCCTGGTTTGCAGCCATTGAAGATCCGGTATTCATATTTTGTAACGTGCATAGAAACAAAGAGTATAATAGTGGTCGTAATAGAGTTCCGCTATTTGTAATTAGTATTTGGACATTTGTGAGAGGATTTTCAAAGAAAGAGGTTTCCTCCCGAATTTGTTTAATTTGTGAAATGAATTGCTTTATGTTTACTCCATGACAGAATGAAGAAACCAACTAGGTATATTTTTAAGTCATTCCACCCTGATAGAAGACCGAGTCAACAGCTTTCCTTGGCAGGCTCTGGGCGCATTGCGAGCGTGCCAAGGAAAGCTGTGGACCATGGGCATATAATTTGGAATGATCTTCCATGCAAGTTTCATCCAATTTTTTTTTAAATAACCCCTAAATTGGTAAAATATAATTAGCAGACGACATTTAGACATTAGCGGGAAAAGCGTCTTTAGGGTGGAATGAGATAAAAAAAATAGTATTATTATCAAAACCATTTTCTGATTTTACAATGAATGGTCCCGTAACTTCGCAAGCATACAATAATATGGTCTAATGAGTCTCTAAAATAATGTCAGTGCAACCATGGACCTACTATCTGACACATGGACCTGCTATCTGATAGTAGGTCCATGGTGCAACCGAGATGTCTAGTTCAGTATTTCAAAGGATCCGCTTTACTGTGCTGCTGCCTTAGTGGCATTCGCACATAGGTTTATCAAAGCAAAATTGATTGACCCGGAAGTAATAATTTCAATTTCTGAATAGCAGTACCTGGTAACATTTTCCTGCACGTCATTTCCCAAAGAGAATTGATTTTTATCAACGAATTACACATGATTCGTGAGTCAGGTCAACAAGTGTCCTGAACATTGTTTTTCAAGATATTGATGAAACAACTGATGTCTGCAGCATAATGTTTGAAGCATAATGTTTGAAGCTGAACCGCTTGAAAAAGCCTAACAGACCGTTTTAGTGCTATCAGGACTGCGTCAGCAGCTTTATACAAGAACTTCGGAAGATACCTGTGTTTCTTGGTACTCTACAAATATAGCCGTACCTTTTTGTAAAATAAAGATGGCATTTTAAAGATGATTTTGAATCAGGGCTCATTATAATAATTCAGATTAGCAGAACTGTGTTCTAGCTGTTCCTGACCAATGAAACTGCTCAGAAAAATTTAACACGTGATGCTGAAGAACGAGAGTGCTCGTCGTTCTATTGGCGGGTAACCGTGGGTAGTTTTCGATGACGCCTGCTAACCCACCCCCCTACCCCCCTTTTTTTTTTTTTTTTTTGTGAGAAACCCATGTTGAAACTCGTTGAGAACCAGGCTGACCCTATATAATCCTCTCTCGTGAAAAGTTAAATAAGGACAAAAATAGCTGCATTCCAAGACAATGCATTGACAGATATAGATTTCTTAAAAGATTAACAGTCATTTGACAAAGCAGACAGCAAAAGTTATGCTGACGTTTCGTGGTTTCCGGATACAAGTAAAAATCTGCTACTGGACACACTGCAGGTGAACACAGGTAGAGTGGCTTTCATTGTTGATCACCACCCTGGTACCCGGCTGTGTCTGCAGCAGTCATGTTGATAGGGAAGATCGGCTTTTCTTTCTCTTTCTTTCTTTCTTTCTTTCTTTCTTTCTCTCTCTCTCTCTCTCTCTCTCTCTCTCTCTCTCTCTCTCTCTCTTTCATTCTCTGAAAGGTTGGATAAGCCAACAGCTTTCCATTGCTTACGATCCGTGGCTGACCTTGTATGTGAGACTGAATGCTTGAAAGACCAGTTTTTCAAGACACTCTAGACAGTAATTGCCATTTGAATCATACCTAATATAAGCCATCACATCTTTGAATACCACAGTTTCGTCATCTCAGGGTTTTTTATGCCATAAATTGGTTATTCGGTGGTTTAACAAGGATACACAGGGAGAGAATTGGTATTGTAAAATATATTAAGTTTCATTTTTGTATATGAGCAGAATTTAATTTTACATATCATGAATATGATTTTGGCTGATATCACATATTATAGGGCCCCTACTTACACATATCAAACATCAAGGTACCCCCCCCCCCCCATTAGGGCCTTAATGATGTAAAATGTGCGAATGAACTTTTTTCAAACTTGGACTCTAAAAATAGCTTTACTGAAATTTGAGGGAAATATATACAATATGGTCATATCATATTGTTCTCCCGTGGTCTGTTCAGCCCATAGTGAGCGACGAGGAATGGTGGAGACACAACAACACCAAAGCCAATGACACTTTTCAAACGTTTTCCTTTTCACTTTTGTCATCGTGACGCCAAGTCCTTCCCTGTCGATCGTGTCTTATTGTCCAGCAATCAGAAATGTTACATTACAAGAGCGGTTGGGTGGTTTGTTTATATCTATATTTCCCTTATATATGTAGGAGGCTGGAGATTAATATACAGATCTGGTATCCAAGTGAAAGTGCAACAATAATGAAAACGACGACGATGATGGCGACGAAAACGATGATGGTATGGGCCCCTACTGTTCTTAGTTTTCATAAATGATATTACTGTTGGCATCTCCTGTGACATCAAACTGTTCGCTGATAACACCAGCATATTAGAGATCATATTTGACCCTGCCACTTCTGGTAGGCGTATGAATACTGACCTTGAAAGAATCTTTGTTTGGGGCAAACAGTGGAAAGTTACATTTAATGCAGCTAAGTCTCTAGCCCTCTTGTTTTCAGCTAAACACAACAAACCTGATCATCCACCTTTATTTCTTGGCGAATCTTTAATCCCGGAAGGTTTAAATCATACCCATCTGGGAATTACCCTTTCTCATAATTTGAAATGGAATGCTCACATAACTAGAATCATTGACAAAGCGAGAAAACGCCTAACTTTATTTTTTTAGATTATCGCGTAACACCTTAGTCAGACTATACAAAGCCATGATACGCCCTATTCTGGAATATGGATGCGTCCTATTTGATAATTGCACGATGGACCTGACAAATTCACTTGAATCTGTTCAGTATGAAGCGGCACGCATTTGTTTGAGTGCACTTAAACGTACTCCTCGACATTTACTTCTTAACGAATTAGGTTGGCCAACTTTGGCAAGAAGGCGCCAATACTACAAACTGATTCTGTTTTACAAAATGGTTAACAGGCTGACCCCTGCTTGTCTTTCGGATCTGGTCCCACTTGATGCCGTTCATGCAACCTTCCATCTTCGCAACCGCCGGAGTTTGAGACAAATAAAGTTTACATCAAATCGTTTTGGTAATTTTCTTTCATTCCCTCTGCTATTAAACTTTGGAACGACCTTCCGGACGATATAAAGCAATCTACTTCACTTGCTCAATTCAAATCTAAACTAAAAAGTACTCTTCTGTCCGTTGATCCTGCCCCAGGTCGCTACTCGCATGGCAAAAGATTTCCCAATATTATACATTTACAACTACGTTTGGATTGTTGTCGTCTTAATTCTCATCTTCATAGACTAAATATTCTTCCGTCTGCTGCATGTACTTGCTCATATCCCAATGAAAGTACATACCATTTCTTCCTCGAATGCCCCCTGTTTTCATACCATAGAGTATCCTTGTTGCGAACGGTTTGCAATATTTTGGCACCAGGAGTCAATCCAAGCCTAGTTGTTCATTTAGCAGGTGATATAGTGCTTACTTATATGACACATGGTAATGACAATCTTTCGTCAAGCGACAACTTAGATATTTTTGATTCTGTCCAAAACTTTATTACAGATACAAGACGGTTTATACCTTGAGTTGGTACGAGATGAATATTATGTTCGTATACTGACCAATTTATTTGTCTTCGGATGTCATTTTGTCCTGTGTGTTTTGTACATATGATTGTGTGTCTCTCTGTGTCTGGAGAGCCATTCATTTAGTATTGTTGTACTACTTGGCAATCCAGGTGAAATAAATATGTTTAAAATAGAATTTAAAAAATGGTAGCGACGACGATGACGATGATGATAACGACGACGATAGTGACTACGACAGTAACGATAGTGAAAGAAATGGTAACGATAATTAAAGTGTGCATGGACAAGGATATAAAAGAGTTAACAAGATATAAAAGTAGTTTGCCAAAGACCACAACTTGCATCTTACCACCTTTCATCCTGTGGTGTATTTAGAGTTGAACCACTCTAATAAGACACTCTAATAAGACCACTCCCTACATCAACCGCTTTTCCACGGTCCCAATTCTTTACATTTTCCTTTGGCTTTCCATTTCAAGACAACTCCCCCAATAGGACCTGTATTTCGATGGTCTTGATACATACATACATACATACATACATACATACATACATACATACATACATACATACATGTGGCGTGAATGTATTTATGTATGCATTCACACTACGCACATGTATGTATGTATGTATGTATGTATGTATGTATGTATGTATGTATGTATGTATGTGTGTATGTATGGGAGGGTATCGAGGCACCACTATTATGCCAAACCAATCATTATCCATACACAGATACTTAATGCTACTCTACTGTCTATTTTTCTTTGTATAATGCGCGATTTCATCGAGAGTTCAGAGAAAACTTGCAAAGTTTAAGACCCGGATGACTATGGTTGCTATATAGCACACTTGCAAGGATACCTGGGATACATGGATGTAAGAAACGTTCCAGGAAGGCTGAAACAGCGTTTGATTGCCATATCATGGTCTTACGTCACATGCAGACTTGCAGACTGTCTTTCATTTCATGGCCACAGTTAGAAATCTCCATGGATGAATATTAACATAATTCATTGAAGCCTTCAATTGACAATCATACGACATGAATTTTAGCAATGAATGTGCCACTTCGTTGCCAAAATTTATATGAATATGCACTTATATACCAGGCCAGAAGAAGCGGTATATATTGATAAGTAACACGTCAAATTTTCCGAGCGGATGTATAAAACTTTTCCCTGTTATTCCAGTATTAAGAGGTACCGGTGAATGCATTGCCCAGTAAAACAAAAACTTTTATATTTATGAAACCATTGCACTTACAGAAAAACTCATTAACAGACTGTCTCGAAAAGAAGAAAGACGATGGTGAAAATTAACCAGAGATTTGTTTAGATTGTTTGATACGTTTATATTATCTATCCTGGTTTATATGTCTAAAATGTATCCCATTCATTCATTCATTCATTCATTCATTCATTCATTCATTCATTCATTCATTCATTCATTGGTTCGTTCGTTCATCCATTCGTGTAATTTGTTTTAATTTCTGTAGGATGAATGAAAAAGAATTTGATTGAACCAGAGGCGTATCTATAGGTTCCTTATTGAACTTGGATCTCGAGAACCAGAATACTGCTAGATCAATTGAAATGAAAAAGGTGACATTGCAAACAAAACAAAAAACGCGAGATTTTATTCAGTTTGCATTTGATGAATTGCCTCCTGATTCTATGAATCAAAATTTTGAGAAATTGTTGTGCTGCAAAAGAGTATGAGATGGTATCAAGCAGAGGCTGTGAAGTGGTATGCATCATGTTTGCCTTCCACCCATGGCACAAAGTCGGATCATGCATGCCGCAGTGTTGCAATATAACTCTGAGCTGGAAGAATGGTACTTCATGCAAATACGACTATTCATCATCGCTTGTGATTAAATGCTTCGGGTTAAAGGTCAGTGGTAAGTGACAACTTGGATACAAACAATCTGATCAGATGCCCGCACCACAAGCAGCTCTTGATTATACCTGACCCGTGCGTCCTGACCTACCCTGTCAAGCATTGTCGTACATGTACGCATGCGCAAATCCGCCTTTCCCCGGAGAATATGAAATTATGACCTCAAAGTCACATTCGTGCTATCCTCACTTTTAGTCATACCGCATCGAAACGCTCGATGTACAGGTTGCTTGGAAGCGATCTTACATTTTGTAATGATCATATGTGAGCCGTTGTCCCAGTGCATATGACAGAGGCTTTGTTTACAACACGTCTTTGCGGAAACATTGCCACATAGGGGATCACCATCATCGTATTTGGCGCTTCAGGCGAAACTGATTGGTTGTCGCAACAATGCCCTAAGAGGTTCGCCCGGAGTGGGCGGGGACAACATAATCCCCTCTCAAAATCATTCTCAGCAGGGTATTCAAGGGCCATTGTGACTTTTTATTTGTATGTAACTAGAGACTTAACGCAACTGAAAAAAAATTCCAATCAGCCAGTCTGGGAGTCGCTGCTCTTGCCCGCTTGGTGTTGCCTCAGTGGTAGCTTTCCGTGCCCCATCAATGGATGGACGACCCTACCTGATAACCGCTTATACAAACAAGGAGCTTTACTGAACTCAACATTAACAATATGGATCTCTCTTGCATAGAATTGTATGCAAAAATATAGGCAATTTAATTTCGAAAGGATTTGCGGACAGTTATTACATGGTGCTATACAGTTTATTATGACTATGATGAAAACGTCCATCTGTCCTGAAAACTCGGACAGCCGGCTGGACCACCAAGCTTCAATCGCCAAAGAAAACGGTCATGGACACCCATCCCATGAGAGTATCCACGCTGCGCCTCCACGTGAGTTGCATGATATTTGTTACATTTGTGAATTATCTGGTAGATTTTTCTCATTTTTATTTCAGTTGAAGGTAATTTATCCTCCGTCAGTAAGTTTTATTTTCCCCGCCAATTCTCCGTAGTGTCCACTTTTGTTGTCGAAAAAATTAATGTGGTTAAACATGAGAAGTGTTTTGTTGCCATAAATATTTACCTGAATCTATTGATTTTATTTTTTTGCTGCAGCTGAAAGAGAAGGTTCTTTTTGTGGTTTTAATTTTATGTTGATGTTTTAATTTTGGTCGTTTAATTTTATGTTGTTTTGTAACGTCGACAGGATAGCCAGCTTGTGACAATACAGCTGGCCATTTACACAAAAGTGTGCTTGTTTCTACCTAAACGTTTGAGTCAAATTATCTCCTTTTACACTATCCCAAGTGAAGGTTTCCCCCGCCTTGACATTTATCTAATTACATTACAATTCAGAATTGAATTGAACGTTTTTCAAATGCCATCCGCGCTCAGTGCGTTAGCAAACTTTCCGTCTCTTCGCACGCTTTAGTGTTTCGTGGTTAATTTCTCTAGAGGATCCAATTTGGTCAATATCATGTCTTTTAATTAATTAATTCATGCTAATGAATCTGTTTCAATCATTCATCAGATAATCAAATTAATTATTCTCAAACATATAAAGTACGTGAGCTTGTGAGCATATGACTGACAACACATCCGGGCAGGCTGGCATCTTGTCTACCGCTGGGATACTGTTTCAAAAGACTGATAAACTGAGAAAAACAACAGTGGATTTCTTTCACCACAATGTGAATTCACGTTTGGAAGAGATGAAACAATGCCCAACACTTTCATCCGAGGGCATTTACTTACAGATATGGGTAAACCAATAATGCGCTGCACTAAAATACATTGATATATGGTACATGTGGTTTTTCCGTGATTCCTCAGTAGCCAAGCTGCATAACTGGTACAGCATTCGTAGCATGTAGTACCACGGGGTAGTGCATGTGGTACAGGGCAATGTAGTCACTAGAAAAATGTACGTGTGATGAAACAATCTGCTGACTGCTGTCCATTGTTCAGCAAGATCTACTCATACCCCCATGGTACGACTTTATTCAGAAATGAACTGTGAGTGAAAAAGGCAATCTGATGGCTACGAATGCAAATTTACTCATCGCAGAAAGGAAATATATGTTAGTTGTCTCTTGTGCTTTCTAGTAGTATTGGAATAGTATGCACTTCCAAGCTGAACAAAACATTGCAGGGCGTGTGTGTTATTCATTAGGTTTGTGATAAAACATATTGTGTTAATTTCATTTGACAGGGTTCTTGCGATGCTGCGGATGTCAAAAACCCATTATGGACAAATTTGTGCTCAAAGTTCTGGAGTACCATTGGCATTCGCATTGCTTAAAATGCGCGGAGTGTGGCGAACAACTGCACGAGAAATGTTTTTCAAAAGACGACAAAGTTTATTGCAAAGAAGACTTTTTTAGGTATGTATAGATCTCATTTCTCTGCCCCTTTTGTTCCACGAAATGAACTTGTTAAATGAGCCTAAAAGGGTGTTAACAATGATGTCTGAAAATTATTCAAAACAGGAGAGAACAGTGTCCGTGTGCAATTGACCCTACTGAAGGAAATCGGCGAAATGCAATTCACTTGTCGCGTTGCTTTGAATAAATATAGGAACAAAACTCGGGACAACAAAACTAATTGCAATTTGTTCTCTTTACCGCAATTAACCGAGACTTTATCTCAAGGGTGACTTGTGTCCTACAGGTATTCACAGTCACCGACTATTGATGTTTTTGAAGGTGTGGTCACTTTGGGTTACCGGCAGTATTTAGTAAACATCGAGCATATAATATTTATTCACTTGCCTGTCACTGCCATGATGTCCCGTTTTGCCTTCCCCCCATGATCAATTTTAGTTTATTGCAAGGGGAAGGTTTGAAACCTTTGAACCCCACCAGCAATAATATGCGCATGCAAAAATGGAAGACAAGAATAGACAACTTCAAGGAAAAATGATATATTGGTATCTGTAATCCAGAACGGCAAAACTCTGTCGTGAACAAAATAAACGTCAACCCAGAAGAATGAAGATATGCCGGGGTGCATACGTCTGAATTTATGTTTTACTGTCGTGATCTCCTTCCACGTAGAGCGGTTTTGTGTGGACAAAAGTTGGCAACACGGAAACAATAAAAACAAGGTTGCCGCTACCGAATACGAAGCTTGTTTATCCGAATAAGGATGGTAAATAAGGACCAGTGTGTTTATTTATAATCTCTCTCTCTCTCTCTCTTTCTCTCTCTCTCTCTCTCTCTCTCTCTCTCTCTCTCTCTCTCTCTCTCTCTCTCTCTTATGATTGTAGAGACCACCCAGACTTCTACCGCGTTTCTTCATGATCTAATATGAGTATCAAATCAGATTATAATAGAAGTAATTTAGAGAATGACTATCCAGGGATTCCCCATCTTGTGGATTCAGGTGACGTGCTTTAGTCTGGCTTTCGACCTATTAAACGAATGCTCAGATGCGAAATTAAATTTAATATCCCCGCTGTTAACCTTAGAACTGGGCCCGGGCGAGTTGCATTGTTACGGCCTGTTCTGTTGGTGATTGCCGGGGGGAAAATTTAATCATCGACAGTCAACGGAAACAACGGAAGATGAATGGTAGGGCAACATTAAACCTCCCCGTGGACTTGGACCTGTTTTCCTTGTCGTACAGCCCAGTGAACGATCAATCAAACGGACATGCGAAAGCGTTCAACACTCACAAAACATGTGCACAGTGACCAAGGATATTTCATTGTCATCGGAACTCTATAGACATGCCAGTTTTGTTATCCCTTTTGAAATTTTAGTTTCATTTACGATAATATTTGTCATATAAACATATAAATAAAGGACCAGCAAAATTTGGTGATATTGGATACCTGGTGACTGAAAGCATGCACAATGGCCGTGCACCCAACAGCGGGCTCCAGTAATGATACGCCATGATGGAAAAGTGTGTTTAATGTCAATTAAGTCTAGTGATTCACACTGATATAGAACAATGTGATTTATATTTCTTGAGGCACGAAGAAAAAAATTGTCTTGTCATGTTCTATACATACGTTGTTTATTTATGTGAAAGTCTTCAGCCAAAAGTGACCAAATGTCAAGGGACCTCTTGTGTCGCTGCCATGTTGAATTGGGAAACCTTATTGCACTTGATCGGAATTGTGACCACATCATCCCTTTTCCATTTTTATTTATCCACAATAACATGTCGTATCTTGCGTAATTCCAATAGTGCCTCCTCCGATAAGTTAATAAAGATCCTTGCAGCCATGTCGTTATGGAACATTCATGCCTCCTGTCGAAAATTCGTTGAAACCACGGCATGGTCAACCCAGCAACATTTTTCTACTCGACTTTCAAAATGGCTGCCATAATTTCTTGCCGAAAATCGGCATTAGTCTACTATTGGGAAATGGAAAAATGTGTCACGGCAGTGTTTTATTTATTCATACCCTGTCATTCATCTTTGACTGGTCAATGTTCTGGCGAGACATATCGTGTAATTTGATTCCTAAGGGGACTTAAGCATCAAGTGTGTAGTTATTAGATTATATATCGATGGAGAACGTTTGCAGATTTGAATTAAGAAGGCGTAATCCACCGTTGAGCGACCATATGTTGACCGCTTCTTGACTTTCAGTGCACAACCACATTTGTAACGAATGTATTTTATCGTCATAATAATTTGGTGCGTCGATCTGTTCCCGGCATCGTCTTCACTTGATCATTATCCTGTGTGCGTGCATTCACTGCATCGCCGTGATTGCCAACACACACTTACTGCCATAATTAACTTATTGTACAGAAACTTGTTTGACGGGATATAGAACTCCGTGATCCTAAATATGGAGTCTTTCTTTCAAAGAAGACGTAAACCTCTGGCTTCTTTACATTGCAGACAGACTGCGAACAATCGGGAATGGTTTACAAACACATAATGATCATGCGAATGTTAGTCTAGAAATATGTTGATATCAAATGTTCACACTTTAATTTATATTATTATTTTGAGCATCGATATGGATAGCCATACTAGAAACCAGTGTTGGCTTGCAAGAAATACATGGAACACGCAAACATTCTTTGTGATCAAACGCCAAAAATACTTGACTTCATGCCATGTAAATGACAAATAACTTTAAATGTGATTGGTTCAAATATGGCACATACAGATTGATTAGCTTTCTGGTTATTCATTCAGCTAGTAAAATTACAAATGAGAAATATGTTGATCTGTCCCTACATATTGATCGGTCGGTCAATCAATCAAGATTCACAAATATATCTTGGCATATCATGTGTCACATCTATGGAAGTATTTGGTCTTGTAATGTCATTGACATGATCGAGAAAGGGAATGTATATGCTATCATGAGATGAAAACATTGACATATATCTTTTGTGAAATTTTCACATTTCAATCACGCAACCTTTAAAATAGTAGGACACATGTATATGTTCTAGTCTTATGGTATTTCATCTTGTAATTCCATAGTTTGAAAATGTAATTGTGAATATAACTCGATACAATATTAAAAGTTAAATATAATTAGATACAAAAAGTAGCAATTGCAAGTGCATACCACAACCACACACACCAATGGACAGACACCAACCGATGGGGCGATTAAAGAAATGGAAAATGTCATGGTTAATCAATAATGACCAAAAAAAAAAAAGAAAGAAAGAAATAAAATAATAATGATAATAATAATAATAACAATCATAGTTAATGATAAGTTTCACTAATGAGTTATTAAGTTATAGTGAGGTGATTGGACAATATTGTAGTACATTGGGAAAAGTTAATCAGAGGTCACTTGGGCCTACATTAGTTAGTTTAGTCTTGTTTTCAAACTCTGCAGCAGAAATTTCGTTTGCTTCATCTGCCTTTATTTTTTTTTTAAATCCACAATTAAAAAGTAACGGAATCTTTTGTATGAACACAAGAACAGCTCAGTTTATTGTTGACAAGATATCGTTCCAAGTGCATGTTTACCACGGTTCTTGAAGATTTGTATTCACACGTCTGGGAGAAACAAAACGAAATAAATATGAACCTTTGCTCGTCACACTTTTTAAAACTTGTATGCACCCTGCACATCTGGCTTGGCTGCTACCAATGTCGCCCTAACACTGATTTAACGGCCGAAGGCAATGTTTATCAGCACAGGCTTCATATTTTGCAACACACACAATGAAAAGTAAAAACAAAAACAAACAAACAAACAAACACACATTTGAAAAAACCCGGAATTTTGTTTCTGAATTATGATTGGGATTTCAGATACAAAAACAATCACTCAAACACAAAATATAAACTACTTTGTATCACATTTTCTTTCACTTACTCCTTATCAAAAATCGCTATTCGAAATTATTCAAATATAATTTGTGTCCAACTGACCGACGATCAGTTCAGCACTCTCAAATATGTATCATTCACTGATGTAAAGATATGGAACATTCCGAACAGGGGCAGTGTCCTGCTGATTGTAGGTTTAGGGCATTCAGTACTTCAATATTTAGAGTAAGGCGTTTTGTCAAGACAGAAAGAAATAGAGCGAGGAGGGATGAAAGGAAGAGAGAAAGAAAAAATAAAGAAAGAAAGAAAGAAAGAAAGAAAGAAAGAAAGAAAGAAAGAGAAAGAAAGAAAGAAAGAGAGAAAGAAAGAAAGAAAGAAAGAAAGAAAGAAAGAAAGAAAGAAAGAAAGAAAGAAAGAAAGAAAGAAAGAAAGAAAGAAAGAAAGAAAGAAAGAAAGAAAGAAAGAAAGGAGAGATGCATTCTAAGCAAGCGGGTGAATAACTTGATTGATCAAGGCATTCCCAATATTAGCACAAGAAAGTCAGTGGGTTCTGTAACTCCCCATATAATATTGCCTCCAAAACAGATCCAAGCTGCGAATTTTGTCTGCTCCGCTAACACCGAACTTGGTCTGCTTTGCAGGCAACAGATTACACAGAAACTATAAAAAAAAGGGGGGGCGCGTCAAAACACAAAAGGCATTTGATGAAGAACGCTGGACGAAATGGAAAATGACGCCAAGCCTTGCTTAAGATAAGAACTGAAAGAAGTTACATGTCACCGTTACGGTACCAAGTGAACTCTAGAGGCTCCAACCCAGTCCCTGTTAAACGTGAGAGATTTCCCTCCTGCATGTACTGAGGAGTGAGGGAGTGGGAGTTGAAGGGGGGAACATAGCTGGGGGATCAGGGAGCATTCCTCCGTGGGAAAATCAGGAAATTTGTACCTTCATTCCCTGCGCTTTGAGCCATATTAGGCATCATCAGAGACATTTTCAGTCATTGAAAATAGTCATTCAGTAACTTTAATTGCTAAGAAAATGAAAACGAAATACCGTTACTCTTTTATTCTTACAACACAAGACGGGAGATATCTTATAAAAGGAGAGATAGCTGTAGACTATGTAAAAAAGGTAAGAATAAGCGGGAGTTCCCCCGACAAGGCGGATGTTTGGAGCCTCTGTAACTGTTGCATGCGTAGATGCTAAACCTATGCAATATGGTTTTAAATTTTAGTCCACAACAAGGCAGACATCAAAATGTAAAAGAAATCTTATGCTGGCAAAAATCAGTCAAAGGGCAGAAAAAAAGCAAATACTCTGAAGAGAAACAAACATGAAGCTCATTGAAAAGGGCAGGAACGGAGGGGGGGAGAGAGAGAGAGAGAGAGAGAGAGAGAGAGGGAGAGAGAGAGAGAGAGAGAGAGAGAGAGGAGAGAGAGAGAGAGAGAGAGAGAGAGAGAGAGAGAGAGAGAGAGAGAGACACAGAGAGAGAGCAAATCGCCCCTAGTTTGTGCTGCACTGATGTATACAGTCCACTTTGTGGCTGAAAACAAAGTAACAAAACAATAACAAAGATTACTTAAAAGTTACCGAGTGTCATTAGCGTACATATTTTCACATGTGCAATTTTTCACGGTTTTTGCACTTGGGCCCTTTAACTAAAGATTGAATTTACTATTTGGCACATAGTTCCCATGAAACTTATTTTAAGTTTAATATTAAGCCACGGTAGACAGAATATTCTTTCACCTAACTTCTTATCACGCTTTTAGGGAGCTTCTTCAAGGCAGGCTATCTACTCCTGCGGGCTCACCGATTTGTGGGACCTTGGAGTGACCTGCCCTGCCCGGAGATACTCTCTTACTCATCGAAGTGATATATTTCAGTTGTTTAAATGTGCATGGAAAGGTCTTTGCTAAATATTAGATAATCCCTTCTCTAGTTAAATACATGCTTATCTGTCCTGCTCTTGATAGTCCCATCATTTCGGTGTGTCATTGATAGCATGTATATGGCGTTGACGAGGGGTTTTAATATATCAGTAGTAGTAGTAGTAATCGTCGTCGTCGTCATTATCATCATCATTTCATCGTATTTTTATTTTCACTGTTTTGTGCCATCAACGAAAGAAACGAAAATTGAAATACATCGAAATTATGTGAATATAAAATATTCTTTATTTTTAAAAACCCAATACAAGCTCCTGTTTATTTTTTTATTTTTCTGAGCCTGGAAGGCTGCCGCATATATATCATGATACAGATGATGCCATAGCGTCCGTCAAAAAATCTTGGTTCAATATTAAAATCAGTTGTGCCAAAGACGCACACAAGGAGTATGCAAAGTGCTTGTGGTTTTTTCTTTTTGTTTTGTTTGTTTTTGTTCTTGTTTTTCTAACCCGAAAAGTGCTAATCACTGCTATAGTTGTTTTCGCATTCAACATGTAATGATTAAAAGAATCAAATTTCTCGTGAAGATACCTTCCATTCAAATACCAACAAGCCTTGTTTAAAGCAAAAAGTAGTCTTAGTCAACAGTTTTCCTCGGGACACTTCGCGCGCATTGTGTCCCGAGGAAAGCTGTTGACTTAATCTTAGATCAGCGCTTTAAGGATTAACTGCTGTCACATTGTGCTACATCGATTTGCTCGGGGTTTTTTGAAAATTGTGAATGTGTTGCTGCTTTTAAAGATATACTTAAAACACATATTTTTTTTACCTTGCTTTTGTATGAATTTTATAGCCTGTATATAAACTGACGCAAGTTTCAACACCCTGCATAATATTTGTTCACTATTCTGGTATTTCATATTAGTTGTACTGTTTTATCATACTTTTTTTTTACTGTATGAAAGCACTTTAGAGTGACTTTCATAAATGCAGTAAAAGATTATAATTGTTTAATCAGATGAATATTTTTAAGGTTGTACTCTTACATATCTTACATCCTATAACATGCTGTCATTAATAAAAATATATTAATATTATTAATTTCTTTATTCCATTTAATGTCTTGCTGTTTTGTTTGAATAAAAATATTAGGGGCCTCTGTTTGGCTAGGGCATATGCACAGAAAGTTACGTCACCTTATTGATCGGTAGTGAGTAAGCCGTTGTGTATTTACAATGCAGTGACGTGTGACAAATAGAGACAGGAAGCTTAACCTGGAGAAAACACAAAACTTATCAACAAGGAATTATGCACTTCAGATTTTTTTAATGAGCGTATAACTTTCAGTTGAGCCACAAGAAAGCATGTCTTAGGTAAGCTCAATGGTGTTTTCAAAACACTAAGGTGGTATTCAACTGACATTGTGTTCCAATCAAGGCTGTGTCATAATGTGGCCTCAAGCCACTCATTTGTATGCCATGTTTATCGTTTTGAAGAAAGCTAATCTTTTCGAAGGAGACTTTTATTTAGGATGCTTTATTTATTGTTTTCAATGCTCATATTATCGGCCACTTTTGACTTTTCTTCAAGGCAAGCGATGAGTTAAAGTTACGGTTTCCGACATGCACTAGTTATGCCGCTACGTGGAGGTTCAATATTAATGTTGAAATTAAAAATCTAAATGTATGGTGGTTGGTGGAAATACATTTCATCAACTCCTCACATGGAACCTCAAGGGTTTATCTATTGAAACTACTACATTGGCTGAAATCCTCGGCACAGTTTTCAAATCATCCTGGTCCAGCACAGTTCATGTGGAGCAACGGATACAAAGCTGTTGTTGTCCATATTTGGGTCTTAACAATGTTGTAAAGCCATATCCCGGGGCTCATACTGATGTTGAAATGTACCTTTGGAAAACTGTCTGCTTACCTGTAGTGCTTTATGAAACTGACTGTCTTCATGTTTCAAAATCTGATGTTAATAGTTTGGATTTTACTCAAGCTAATCTCGTAAAGCAATCTCTTGAACTTGGTAAATGTTCACATCACTCTAATTTGTTACAAGTATTAAATGTGCCTTCTGTTCACAGCTCGATAAACCAACGGGCAGTTTCTCTCTTTTATAAATCATGCTGTTCTGATACTCCACTTCGAAAACTGTTACTGCTACACATGGCTCAGTGCATGTTACACGGTACATTGTACCCAGGGTCCTTAGTGTCCCGCACTTTCTCACTTGATCTGTCACCTGTAAAGTTACCTTTTAATGATTCATACTCCAGAGTCATCGCCCACGGTGCCGTGGACACCCATGACGGGATTATAGACTCCTTCAGATTTTTAGTTTACTCGGACGATTATCTTAAACCATGGTCTGCAGGGCATATTTAACTGGACTTTTTAACCAAATCCTTTTAGTTAATATTATTTCTCTGTATGTTTTTATTTCCAGCAATGTATACACTTATTTCTCCTATGCGGAGGTTTTGATAAAATTATTATTATTATTATTATTATTATTATTATTATTATTATTATTATTATTATTATTATTATTATTATTATTATTATTATTATTATTATTATTATTATTAGCATCATCATCATTGCTGTTGGATCAGCGTTAAATACACTTTACTGATGATAAACATATACAAAAAACACTGCGTCAGGTCGTGAAAAACAGAAAAAATACAACGGATGTATTTTAATACTTGTATATTTCACTTCTGTATATTCATAGGCTTTTCGGTACCAAATGCGCCGCTTGCGATGAAGGAATTCCTCCCACCCAGATAGTGCGGCGGGCTCACCATAATGTTTACCACTTAGAGTGCTTTGCCTGCATCCTGTGTGAAAGGCAACTGGAGACGGGGGATGAGTTCTATCTCATGGACGACAACAAACTGGTCTGTAAAGACGACTATGAGACAGCCAAGGCCAGAGGTAAGTTTGTGGAAATGAGTTCATGCCAAACAGTTTGCAGTAACCCAGTGAGCAGATGCGGATAAAGCAGACTATGCAGAGTAGGGGTGGGCGGGTAAATAGGGACATTCTTTTGGATTGCAAAATTTTTAAGGAAAAGAAAAGACTTGATTGCGGTGACATTCTGAGTTTGCAATATGGAAAATCTTGAGGATTTGCAGAAAGGTAGAACTGAAAGACTTTATTTTTTTAATTAGCGGAAACCCAACTTGCTCTTCAATTTACAATAACAGGTACAAAAGGCTTCACAAGTCACAGTCAAATTAAGGACGAAACCGCAGGGAGACATTGTTTGCACGCAGGGATAAAAAATAAATAAATTTGTTGTGCAGTACAAGATAGGTAATAAACATGCCCCCCCCCCGAGTATTAACAGGAGTTGCTGCCACGCACAACTCAAGACCGATCAAGATACAGTGTCCACTCACATTCGCCATTAATTTTTTTTCCGGGCACGCACTGCTATGTATTTTATATATGCATTTCCTCATCTAATTCCTTTCTTCATCTCATTCCTTTTCTCATCTACTCTCAAGCTGTGGAACATTTCATATGATGTAAAAAAAAAAAGCGCGTTTGTCCAGAAATTTGAACTAAAACCAAACAGTCATACATACGAAATATTCCAAAACATGTAAATGATAAATCTTTACAAAAAAAACTTGTAATAAACCTTGCAGCATGCATAAAGAAATTAGTTATTGACAATTCCCGGTACATTTATTTATTTATTTATTTATTTATTTATTTATTTATTTATTTATTTATTTATTTATTTATTTATTTATTTATTTATTTATTTATTTATTTATTTATTTATTTATTTATTTATTTATTTATTTATTTATTTATTTATTTATTTATTTATTTATTTATTTATCTATCTATCTATCTATCTATCTATCTATCTATTGTTTGTTTGCTTGCTTGCTTGCTTGCTTGCTTGCTTGCTTGGCTTTTGTTTGTTTGTTTAAAAAAAACATATGAGCTGGAAACCCACCTTGTCTCAAACTGGTGGTGGGGACCAGAACATAATGACAGTTTAACCTATATAAAATGTTCTAAACAGAACGTCTATCCGTTTGCATTGCTCTTTTATAATTAGAAGAACGCATGCTAACTGTAAGATGTACACTCCCGTTTTATATATACAATGAAACCTTATTGCATGGTTTCAAACCCAATACTTGAATCTTCAGCATGTCCAAGTAAGCACACCAGCTTGCATTTTGTTACACTTTTTTGTATCTTTTCAAACTGCAACTAATTGAAATGGCACATCAGGTATGATTGTGCCAAATTAGTGCCGTATATACTTTTAAAGGTGATTTGAAATAACCCTACAGGCAAGATCTGCAATGATATAAAAAGTGTTATCCTCCTCCTCCTCCTCCTCCTCCTCCTCCTCCTCCTCCTCCTCCTCCTCCTCCTCCTCCTCCTCCTCCTCCTCCTCTCTCTTCTTCTTCTTCTTCTTCTTCTCCTCCCCTCTTCTTCTTCTTCTTCTTCTGTGCAAGTAAAATTCGTCATGCAACCTCAACACGTTATAATATCCTCTTGATGCTTTGATATGCACTAATACTTACGCTGTGCAAGTGTTCAGCCTGTTTGCAGATATTTTTTATACAGGTGTATATTTTGTATCGGTAACGTAGGTCTTAAGGTCTTATTAAATATATATATATATATATATACAAACGTTTTGTGTCTACAGAACCTATTAGCCTTTTTTGTACCAAAGTGCTTCAATGATAACAAATATAATTATATTTTTTTTATTTTTGTCCTGTTTTCACTTCCTTTCTCGCAGTCTGAGTAGAGTAGAGAGCACGTTCTGACCTTCTTGCGCATTCAATACGCTTTAATTTGTGGTCGTTGCCCATTTTGGAGACAATTCCATTTAAGGTGCACTAATAACAGACCAATTAACAGGGACTAAAGAAATTGCACAAAGACAGCAGATTCTTGTATTAGCGTTACTTGAACCAGAGGTTCCTGAGCTATTTACCTCTCTCGGTTCTGACATGTAAGCCTGTGTGCTAAGCCCTCTGATCGCTTTTACAAACAGATGATACTGTTATCGATACACACCAGTACAAGCACCCTACCCAAATTATCACACATAATCCCTGATTTGTAGAATAGTTAACTTTTCTCCAAAAGAAGGTAAGTGTGCTGTTAGTTCTTGAGGCTGTACAAAATTCCAGTTTTGCGAATAGTGTGTCAATGTTAAGGGTCTCTTCATTGGGTGGTCATTGCGGTGATTGTTTGAGAGTGAACCCCAGAGTGCCCGCCAAGTCACCACAGGTGCTGCATTGTTTGTTTCAGGCACCATACAGCTGCGCGTGGTTGAGAAAGATTTGGTACAGTTGGTATGTGCGTTTCCCATTTTTGGCTAGGTGATTGGTGCCGAAGGTTGCTGGTTCGAGACCCGGCCGTTCCGTGGTCATAAAACACATATCTTCTCATGTTCAGGAAAGGGGGGCACTGTGCAAAAGTTGTGTCTATTCGTTGCTTCATTGACTGACTGACTAACTAATTTTAATGATTGATTGATCAATCGATCCATTGATCCATTCATTTATTATTTATTATGCCCTACTTCTTTCTTCTCGTTTCTTGTCTTCCTTATTTGTTTTGTTTCATTCTATCCTGCTTACGCTTTCTTCCCTAAAGCTTCATTCTAACTCCCTTTCTGCCTTCCCGCCTCCTTGTCTGTTTGCTTCTTTATATCTTTCTTTCTTGTTCTTTCCTGCTTTGTTATTTCTTTATCTCTTTATTGTTCTTTCCTTCCTTCCTTCCTTCCTTCCTTCCTTCCTTCCTTCCTTCTTTCTTTCTTTCTTTCTTTCTATCTTTTTCTTTTCCTTGTTGTGCTTTAACATATTTGAATCATCCTTCCAATAGCTCTCATTGTTGATGTATGTATTTGATGCTATCGTTCTTTTTTCACAATGGCAACCAAGGGATCATTCTATCTTTCAAATTTCTACAACGCTGTTTTTCCTACCAGCACATTTGTATATAAAAACATGGCATTTCTCATATCACGAAGTACCTATGTAATCGATCCTTTACCTTCTGAACCTGTACATACTAAACACGTTTATGTGGCAAATAAAAGTAATACTCCAGTATAGACGACAGAAGTGGGTGCATGAGACTTTCTGTGAACCACATTCCAGTCTTACGGCACTACAAAAGCCAGAGTACACTGAATACCTGTGTTAATGTGCTGCTCGGAGGGAGAAAACCCCCATTATCAACACAACCACTCAGTTCAATCAGAGATGATAGTAGATTGTCCTCACCTCATTTGCATACTTGTAGGCGCAGACCAGCTGATTGCTCAAAGATGCAATGTACCTTTTGAAAAGTAGTTAACAGTCTGGAGTGTATGCAAATAAAGTAGAAAGTATTGTGCTAAGCAGTCGTTCCAGGTCCACTTCCTGGAAGTTCCCTTCAGTTGTTATTATGGCATATAAAATTGCAAAATATTTGCAACCTTTTAGGACCAGCGTTGTTGGACTGAGTCAACATCTTTCTTTGGAACACCGTAGAGCACAATGAGAGTGCAGAAGAAAGATGTCTACCTAGAACATTTGTCCTCAGAAATACAGACATGGCAGTAGTAGAATGAAAGCACTTTGTACCAGTAACTTAATTTGGAATTAGTACAATTGTGAATGGGGAGCAGCACTGGCAAGCGTTGCGATACCATCGTCATATTCTGCTGGGAATCATTATTGATAGGGTCTTAAAAATGGTAAAAATACCTCTGTTATTTCAGTGCCATATTTTGGACTGAGTCAACAGCTTTCCTCGGAGCGCTTTGAGCGCATTACACCATGATCGCGCCAAGGAAAGCTGTTGGCATAGACTACATGTATTATATTCTATGTAACAACAGGCAAGCTGGCACTTGAAGAGTCTTTTTACAATGATTATGAATGTACCATCCTCATTATAATTCAGTGCAGCTCATTTTAAGCGGGTCGACTAAAGTCACAGTTGACACTGAGTTAAAATGGATAGATAAAACCAAGGAGGGTAGAGACTCAAGTGATTGTTTTGCGGCGGTAGGCCCGCTGTGGAATCAAATTGGCCCGGTCTGCGAGTTTGTAAGATTCTCCAGAGCTGTGCCCTACAAGGCTGGTCAAAATACCTTATAGTCAGGCGTGAGGTACTACCTCAGCTGGCAACTGTATTATGCAGTAAATAATCCAACTGGTTAGATCACGTACTCACACTTGTGCACTAACACCGTGGCTTTTCGTGGGGCTTTAATATTTTTTGCTTGACTGACCTGATTGACGTACAGATATGTAAATGTTTGGGGTAAATACATGCACCGTGTCGCAGAGTAGTTTACCGGGTACAAATAGCATGTAACAGGGTCATAAGCGCGTACCTATGCAATCGCTCGTTTTCGCCTGTGCTACACATCTCTCTCTCTCTCTCTCTCTCTCTCTCTCTCTCTCTCTCTCTCTCTCTCTCTCTCTCTCTCTCTCTCTCTCTCTCTCTCTCTCTCTGAATCAGTAAGTTGACTGACTTTGTAAGGAAATAAGTAAACACTGGATCAATGCATGGGATCCACGAAATGAAAGAACAGACTTTTTGGACATATACTCAAAAATGTATATATGTACAAGAACCATTGGTAAAAAAAACTCGGCTCTTTTGATGAGTTTTGCTGTTATGAACAGAATAATTATGGTGATGCCAAGTAAATACAGTCAGCAATGGTGCAGGCAAGGCAATAGGAATGATATGATGATTGCTGCAGCATAGATGATGGTCATCATCATGGCTTGGTGCAGGACATATTAAGTTCAGCCACATTGTCAACTGGGACCAAAATCTCTGAGGGACATGCATATTTTATAGTATTCTTAACTAACTAAACTAAACTAAACTAAACTAAACTAACTAACTGACTGACTGATTGACTAACTAACTAGTTAAACTCACTAACTCACTGACAAACGTATTATCTGACTAACTAGCTAACCAGCCTAGCCACCAACTAACTAGCAAGATAACTTACTAATGCTTGTAATTATCCAGGAATTTTATATTGTGATATCTCATTGCATGGTGTCAGACAGTTAATCAGTAACTCTTGGTGCCAGACAGTTAATTAGTAACTCTTGTCCTCAGTTTACTTTATTTTTTATGGGTCATGCCACTTGTGATATTTTTTTTTCGGTTTGATGTGCACATAGTCAGTGGGAAGAAGTGTCGTAGGTACTGTGTAATGATAACCACATCTCTCAGTCCATAAACGATACACGTGGTGACGCGCTGTGTACACCGCCGCAAATGTTGACAATCTATACGGTACTGTCCCGTGTGTTGTGTACACAATTCACGAATTTCTTTATGTACAGGAGAACCTCCAGATTAGTACTCATCTGTAGTATTAAGCAATCCAGTAAAATATGTTTACAAACAAACAAACAAACAAACAAACAATACTGCAAATGAGCCCTATGTGTATTAATTTCCCGTGGCAAGGCACGGGTTTGACGCGAGGCGATCTCGGGGGACGCGCGGGTAACATCACTGTCATAGACAGGGCCATATGCTCATTGGTCACAAAATTAGCGGGGTTTTTTTTTTTTTTGTTTTTTTTTTTTTTTTTTGTTTTTTGTTTTTTTTTTTTTTTGTTTTTTTTTTTTTTTTTTGTTTTTTTTTTTTTTTTTGTTTTTTTTTTTGGTTTTTTTTTGGTTTTTTTTTTTTTTTTTGTTTTTTTTTTTTTGGTTTTTTTTTTTTTTTTTGTTTGTTTTTTTTTTTTTTTTTTGGTTTTTTTTTTAATGTAAGTTCACAATTGCCAAACTGGTATTCAACTGGTACTTTCGGAGCCATATATAACCTAAGACAAGTTTTCATCTGCCTTCATCAAGTATTCGTTATTTCAACAACAACAACAAAATAGTAATATCCTGCTTGTCCCCACAGGTACCGACCCGTATCTCGCCATATCTCGCCAAGCGAGACTAGGCAATCAGGTATGCAGTTGTGGCGACAAATTACTATGCATGTCTCGCATTACATATTTTGCACAATATGATCCTATCTACATAGAGATGCAAGGCACTGGGCGAGGATTACAGACCAATATCAGTGTGCATGTCATTTTACTAAACTGTATTTTGCATCTCGAGAGCACGTGATATCTTTTCAGACCACGTGTTTTCTTAAAGCCAAAATAAACCCAGCTCGCAATACAGTGAAACCTGTCTATTGTGGACACCTCTGGGACCGGCAAAAAGTGTCCACAGTTGGCAGGTGACCACAATAGACAGGTGTTTTTAACAAGAAAATTGACCATTCGGTCATGGATAAAAGTGTCCACATTATACAAGTGTCCGCATTATAGAGGTGTCCACAAAAACAGGTTTAACTTTATTTTCTCATAGGAAATTCACTGAGAATGGAAATATTTTTATGGAAAGTTTATGCAGGCCAAATCAGTTGCACGAAAGTTATGGTAGTTCTAAGTATCATATATACGTACATTGTAGAAAAATCCTGCCTGGAGACTGCCACTTTTGCAGCAGAGATGATATGGGCGAGCTCCGAAGGCTTGTTTTAAAATGTTTACAAATACACCTCTGTGAACTTCATTTGAAATAACAACATAGCAAAATTCTAACAAGAAACACCTAATAACACATACAACCAATATAACAATTTTAAATGTTCCCCTTAATTAATCAATTGAAATACTGATGATATGCATGTGAGCGCATGTCATTACTATTGCATTATGGGATTCATATTCGCCCAAGATGGATCGAAAAGTGTTCAGGCAAAAATTGCAAGAACATTCTATTTCAGTTGGTCATATTCATAACGTTTGCTCAACAACTCTGTTTGCATTAAGTTTACATCATAACATTCTTATTCCCAGTGGGCTTCATAAAAAAATTAAGTATCTTTCAGTATCACTTCGGCTTTAAATTGCATATTGTCGCTTTAGATACAAACGTTCTTTTCCTAGGTGATTCTGAAAGGTGGCATATACTTGAACAGCTGGCTGATTTAATCAAAGATATTGACCCTTACAGTATGTCAACGCTTCTTTCCATACCATAGATTATGTTTGTCATGAAAAAGTATTCATAGGGCAGAGACAAATTTGGTTTTTGTATAACACCAAACATGGACGCACACGCTTTAGTTTCATATACGTGCACAATGGAAACAATGAATAAAAGATAATACGATGACCCTCTAAGGATTTATGGTCTCTTGGCCCATAAAAGTATATTATTTAACTTACGTCAATCATGATGCTTGCCCGATTTAATACTTTTCTATTCAGACTACATAAAGTAAACAGCTCTCAATGGCGTCCTTTGGATGATACACACAGACGTTACTTGAGGCGTATATCGCTGTTTTGTCGTTCCCAGCAAGTCCTTTTATATCAACAGAATAGCCAGGTGACACTGGGAGCGAGCAGGAGATATTCAAGATGTGTGGTAGCTTCTTGGTCTTTGGGACTGGATACGATTAGGCAATTATTTGCAAAGAGAAATTCCGTACAACCGTCAGAGCTGTTTTTCAAGCTTCAACTCTGTGAAAGTATTGGCAGATATTGAATAATTTTTAATAAGTTAAACGCACGAGCGAAGCATAAGTCACCTTCACCTGGTGTTTTGTAAAGCAATGAAATAAACAAAGCAAATCCACGGGTAGAGTAGAGTTGTCGAGTATATCACCTTTAAGTTTGCTCGGCACAGCAACAGCTGGAAAAAAAATTATATTTTCTCCATAACTTTTTTTGTTTGTTTGATTTTTTTTTGTTTTTTGTTTTGTTTTGTTTTGTTTTGTTCTTTTTGTTTTTTTGTTGTTGTTTTTTTTGTTTTTTTGTTTTTGTTGTTTTTGTTTTGTTTTGTTTGTTTGCTTTTTTGAGAGCCTTTATTCTTAGCGCATTACTTCTGGCATTGGTTTTAGTACAAATATGTACCCGGGTATGTCCCAGCCATCAGTAAGTGCGCGGGTATCTATACCAGCTATTAGTATGTGCTCAGGAAGCTGAAGCCAGATAGCGTTGACTAACAGCCATAGTTTGGTATAAAGTCTTCTTTCAAAACACATGAAAACTGTTTTCTACAAATTGTATGTTGATATGCGTTACATGCAATTATCTCTTCTTTTTTTTTTCATTACTTCCGTTTTGCAAAGAGTAAACAATAATTCCGAACTCCTACATTCCCAACTTGTTGTCATCATTGGTGTTGGTAACTGACAGTCATTGGTTTTAACAGGTGCCATGTGTCCTATATCTGACGTCACTATCTGCTATTAAATCTGTGATATGTGATCGTACTGTCATAACATTTCATTATTACGTCTGTATGCTTTATTTGTCTTTGTGTGTTTCTCCATATCACGTACAATTTTCTTTTATTTGCTGTGTCTTGTGCTGCAATATTATAATTCTTGGATATACACAAGAACCTCCTCTTAAGACACCCCCCCTGAAAAAAATCATCTTAATACAGGATGATCTTAATGAAGAATACTTGAGGTTAGTATAAAGGAACTGAGACTGTAGAGAGGTCGTTGTAATACGCGAGTGAACTCTTTATAGGGAGGTCTCAAAAGAGAGATTATACTAATTGAATATTTCAAGGCATTAGGGGATCATGATCATCATAATCATCATCATGTGCTGAATAAGCGACTAATGTGCTAAATCAGGACCTGAAAATTCTTGGGTGGTCTCTTTATTCACATAAAATCCAACTTCATCTTACTGTTTCTGACGTTGGTCTTGAACTCAGGTGACAGTGGGCTGAACTTCTCGGGCCAATCTGCATCTATTGTCCACCAACCATCTCAACTGTTTTCGGCCCCTGAAAATGTTCAGGCGGATAATATTAAAACTTGCTATAGCTGAACCTTGATTTAGTCTCTGCCACATTTGCCCACCTGGTTACGTTCCAGGGATTTCTATACTGTTTATGAATGTATTTCTTCATCTTTTGTTTTCTTTTCTTTTTTTTTTTTTTTTTTTTGCGGGGGGGGGGGGGGGGGTGCTGGAGTTGCAGAAAGGTGTTCCAAGTAAGTGCTGGGTCGATCGCTTATAAATTGGCGGGGATAATGTTGACACATAATATTGTTAGTTTGTTCAAGAGCCAACACTGCTTTCTTTTTCGGCCTTTCTATTTTTTTTTTTTTTTTTTTTTTTGTTTGTTTGTTTGTTTGTTTGTAATTTTTGACTTTTCCAAGATGCCAACGGGATTCTTCTCACACATGGTCGGAATGTACTTTGACCTGGTTACCGCCGACGTTGTTCACTTGGTGTAGTATTTGCCAAGTATTTTTTAAAAAGAATTTTGAAATTGCATAATGATCATTAAGTGTACATGTATGTATGCTAGAATGGTTTGTATACCAGACCAGATGTGAGTGTAGTTTTTTCCAATATCGCTGACCGTATTGTACTCAAGCTTAATTCGTGGGTATGTATTTTTGGTGCATTTCTATTTGTTCAATAGGTCACGTATCTGTGATATGTTTTGAGTTTTAATGAATTAACGCGCTCGTTGTCTGGGGCAGTCTTAAATTGGCATTATCTGAAGATAAGCTGTGTCAATTTATTTTAAAAAGACATGTGAACACATCTGGTATATGTCAGGATAATTGAGTTCTAAATCTTACAGGGTTAACTGAATATACAATTTTTTGGTGATAACTCTAGAAGCTTGCGGTTTGGGTATCAGGCACCATGATTGTCCAGTATGATAACAATATTGCTACTCTGTTTTGATTTAATGCAAAAGGTAACAAGATAACTTGTGTGAATTTTATTATGGATAACAACTTAAAATATTTGAACCAGAACTTTTAAGATTTTGGCATGATGGCGGTCTTGTATAACATCCAAGTTAGGACTTCACATGTGTAACATTGATCTAATTTCCAAGGTCACAAGGATACCTTTGTTGAAAACACGAACACTTTTTTGAGCTAGGACTTTGATGTGTGCTATGTTCAGGATGCCTAAAGTTGGGTGACCTCGACCTAATTCTTAAGTTCACAGGACTACTTAAATGAGATTTACTGTTCAATTTAGAACTACTTCAGCTTGGCCTTTGATATTGACCACAGTATTAATCTTTCAGAAAAGCTAAAAAGAGACTCTAGTTGCACCACATGCGCCTGAATATCGTCAGATGATTGTTGTTTGCCTGGTAACTCGAAAACTCTTTGACGCAGGACTTTCATGGTGGCCCCGTATGAAGGCCACATCAAGACCGCAAAATGGGAATATTGACATCAGCTCTCAACGAAAAGGCCTATGCATGCTAAGTCATCTGACCGCAGGACTGTCACGGTCTTGTTTTCATTAATATGTGGAAAAACACTTTTTATGATTTGGAGATCATCGCTTGTCCGAGAGGTCAGTTCTGACTTGTGAATAATCTTCAATGCTTGAAGCACCAATCGCACACAAATATCTTGAAAATTGTATAATTTTGACTAAAAAGGACAAATTTAATGTCAAGAGTATCGTGGTGGCCAATGACAGGAGTTTGTATGGAGAGCATCCAATCAATGGACCACCCTATATTTGAGGGACCTGTAGATATGCTACATGAAAATACAATTCAATCAAAGAGTCTTCTTAGATTGATATCAGTAACGACCAGAATAAAAGAACTCAATCTAAACTCTTATTTTTTTCTAATGGTTAATTATACTTAACTGCAACTATACTTATTCATGATCCAGTAAACTTATTTCGTTGGAGTTGTTGCTCATTGTCATTGTCTTTCCATATTTGTTAAGGATTTAGATTAAGACGGAGTCTTTTAATGGTAAAACAATGCTTAGCATCCGTGGAATATGACCCAACGTAAATTTAATTTATCGTTTTCTGGTGCAGCTTGTACCGGAAATCTCAATGGACGGGAGCCAGCAATAGCTACTTGCAAGGTCATCCCATTAACAGACAAGGAGCACTTTAGTTTACATGCAAGTCCGGAAAGCAGCAAAAAGCTTGAAGCATGTAGAACAAAAGTCAGGCCTTGCTTGTCCATTGGACCCAATCAATAGAGGGCTTTCTCCATGTCATGCAATGCCACGTAATGCTTTTATGTTGGTGGCGGGAAGTCAATTGATTTGTTTCCGCACTTGGAGAAATGTCGTCTGCCCAGGGTATGGCATTCCTTAACCCCTCCATTGAACTTCATTAAGCCAGACACGGGACTTGTCGGGTCTTGCTCCTCGGGCCGTCTGCTTCATCTCTCGCTGGACTCTATTGAGTCTCTCGTGTCACATTTTATGAACACAAGAAATGATTCTATTGGTTTGCGTCCTCAGGATATCCCAGCATGACCTTTATCCGGCCTGGTCATAGAAGATCTAGATGCCCTGGTCTACACTGACCTACCATTAGCAAAATGAAAAGCGTGTTGCCGGCAAAATCCATGGGATTGGCTCTTACAAAGCCTAATACCTTTCTCTGCAGCGATTCTCTTTTTTCCTTTCTGTAAGTGCTGGTACTATGTCACAAAGCCCCTATGTCATATGATATTATCAGAAAAAAGTTCCTTTTATTCCTAATTCATTGTCTGCTGTCCGAAGTGCATGTTCTTTAAGAAATAAACAAGCAATACAAAATATAAAATGAAATGCCATGTTTTACCTGAGGACAAGTGTTTTGTGATGATATTTAAATCTTATTGTGCATATATCTTATAATTACGTGGCCTATATTTTGATAATATAACATTTAACTTTGCTTTATTCGACATTTCAGTATTTGATGTGCGTAAAAAGATCATTGGTATGATTTATTGGATAAATGTATCATGTACATTTATTGTGATGTTTGTTCACAACTTTGTTGTTAGTAAATATACAACAGGCAGAAAATAAAATAGTTATGACCATTGATATTTGAGCCAGGGACTGCTTCATTGTTATAAACCACAAACTTGTTTCATCGACGTAAAAGCTTTTACGTGATTAACGCCATGCAATTTGTGCTGAAATGGAATGAGATCGTGCAAAAGAAATGTGCCAAAATAAGTTTCACAGAAATTATAATCACAGCATAAACGTGTCATCAATTAGCTAGCGCCTTTCCTACGAAAAGGGAAAGGGCAGTTCATTCTTATCAATAAATTACTCTATTTTTCACTTTCAGAAGCCGACCCTGACAATGCAAATAAGAGGCCCAGGACTACTATCAATGCAAAACAGCTAGAGCATTTGAAAAACGCATACAATGACAGTCCTAAGCCAGCCAGACACGTGAGAGAAAAACTCGCCTCTGACACTGGTTTAGACATGAGGGTAGTTCAAGTGTGGTTTCAAAACAGGCGAGCAAAAGAAAAAAGACTGAAAAAAGAAGCGAGTCGGGAAAGATGGAACCCTTTCTATGGGAAACACAGAGGCAGCAATATGAATCAAATGGGAAATGACGCATCGGATATGACGTCACCAGGTAAGTAGCAAATCATAACACCAATTTCATTACGCTTAGAGGCATTGGTTGTTTTTTTGGAGCAGTATGTTTAAAAATAAACAGCCCTGAACAGTGTGTTAACATTTTTTTTTCAGTTGGCGGTATTTCTTCCGCACTTTAATTGTTCTAGATGCCTAAATTCTCTTGTGTATTTATAAAAAGAATACAAGTTCTTATAAACGTTCGGTAATTAAACATGTGTACTTCTTTGGTATTGAAGTGGTAAATTAACTTTGTCTGTCGTATTTTCTTTTTCAAATTATCGAACAAAAATGCTTTATTTGAAAGCTGATGACATACGTCACGTCGGACTTGCAGTTTGACTTATAAGTCGCGATGTCTTCAAAACACCATAGCCTGTCTACATCACATCATACTTTGCAAGCTGCTGAAGTGAATGCTTCTGTAACCGGACCATCAAATACACGTTGTACATGACTTTCCCCCAAGAAAATTATAAAACCTTACTTTTTTGAGCGGGGTAAGATGGGGTGGGTGTCAACCCATGTTCCTGCTCTCCAACAACTGTGGCGTATCGTAAAAAGAAGACGTGATTAAAGTAATGTGAAATAATCTTGTTATCCTGCATAATAAACAGATAGGTTCTATTTTGTGAAAAGTCAGAGGAAAGGAAAGAGTGTGACTAAAACTTGGCAATTTAACTGAGGTCGTATCGCCTACATATACAAGTTGGTGTGACACACCAAGTATGGCCCAAATTTGAATTAAAGTATTGGTGCAAGATAAACCATGAGCATTTGTTCATCTGAATCGTCTTCTTAAGTTTTAAGCGTAATGTCCCACGCATAATAAACAACGACTAATATTGAAGTATCTGGAATACATGTGTCATGTCATAATAGGACTTTGCTCTTAGAATATCGGACTTCATAGTGTTCAAACGGTACATGGGCTTACAGAATTAGGTTTGTTAATTTTCTCTTTGTATTAAATAACTAACCGCTGTCCTTTGACTCCGATAAGAATTTCTCTTATCATCATGGAAGGGTAAAAGTCAACAATAGTTCAAGGTTAAAAAAAATGGTAAAACCAAGAATCACAAGGTCATTTCTCAAAGATGGCACCGTGATCATATTGATGACAATATTTTGATAACAACATATTGATAACAACATTTTTAGCAGAAAATGAACAAGCACTAATACGAATTTGAATACACATGGGGAGGGGAACTATATCTGCTGATAGTTATGTAATACCTGAGGTATACGTTATGTTTCAAAACTCTGGTAAGAGTAGGATCCGTAAACCATTCATGCAAGAAAGAATGCAGTGAAAGTAGGAATTACAATCATCGTAAATTACGATTTTATTCTCGTAATTACGATGTTTTTAAAACTTGAAATTACGAGTTTTTTTCCGACTATTAAAAGTCAACTACTATCTACTCAAATCTGCTACAATGATATTAACAGCGTGCCACCAGGGCCACAAATGCGAAATTGATGCGGTATTGATGATTAAGTCTGCAGACTAAACTGATTACTCTTTGGGTTTTTTTCGCCTTTAGGGAAATTATTAAGACCTGGTTCGCTCCATAATTCATAAAATCATTCATGCAAAGTGTTTAAAATGTGATAAAAATAGATAAATTTATTTTGATACATTAAAACGTTGAAATGTTTTGTTTCATAGCATTAATTTTACATTAAAAGTATGGTCAACATGCTTAACATTTGTGCAGCAATATATAACACAAGTTTGTAGGTCAAGCTAATCAAAAGTAGTTAAGTATATAACTTATTTAATGGATGAACCGGCATATCATTATATAACTTATTTAATGGATGAACCAGCATATCACTATATATCTTACTTAATGGATGAACCAGCATATCAGTATATTTCTAAATTAATGATCGTGCCAGCAACCAACCATCTTGCCTGGGGATATAAATGTCAAAATTGTCTCAAACTGTCCAAATGACCCCTAGAATCAATTTCAGACCCTAATATTTGCCACTTCAACTTGACCACCTTTTGGTAGATAATGAGCACAATTAATGCTAATTAGTAAGTTTGAGAAGTATTCTAAAATGAGAATGATTTATGATAATATGACATTACAGGTATCAGTTAAGGTTCTGACATCACAGAACATGAAGAGCAGTATTAAAAAAAAAAACATCAGCTTTCAAGAGTCTAACGTGTTTTAGTTTTACTATCACTCTTAACTTATGAGTGACCGTCTATCACAAATGCAATGCCAGAAAGGAGTTCCCAACCCGCAAAATAGAGATTTATGCATTACACATAGTTATTTCTCAAACGATTCTAAAGTTCATCCAACATTTTCAACGTATATCCCTGAGTGAATGGTATTCGGTCTGGCAAGAAAATGCCAGGTTTATATGTAAAATTGATGAAAAAATGTACACGTTATAGAATCACAACATATATGACAAAGGTTACTGCGGACACCTGTCATAAACAATTCCCTAGATGTGCTATAGAATCTAACCGATAATTTTGGAGTTAATGCATTAAAGGACGCGTCGGGATTTCAAAGGTTTTAAAGCATGGTATTGAGGATTTCTGGTACATGGGGAAAATATTGAGTTAAGCAACAGGTGGTAATAGCTGTATTTCTTGTTTTACATATCATGCATTATTACGAGAAAAACTCGTACTGTCGGGAAAAAACTCGTAAATACGAGTTTTTAAAACATTTGTGTGGTCTCGTTAGGCTTTCGTTTAGTTTACACCAATTTCATGATGAATATAATAGCTGTGGAAAGCATACGAAGTATTGAATGACAAGTTTCTTTCATCGTGAACTATAGTTTCAGATTTTTAGCCAGAAGAGTTTGACATTAAACCTTCAGCAAGTACTTGCTGTACAAATTGTGACACTACTTCACGTTATGGTGTACGATGATAATGCAATAATTCTTTGAACCGGAGGAATGGAGAATGCATCAAAGGGGTTCTACATTTACCTGCCCAGCTAAACATTTGACCGAATCATTTGATATGAGCTTACCGTAGTTTTCCATGCTCAGGCATCAGAACACTTAGCACTAAAATTGACGTACGAGCCAAAATCCAGCATTTGAAACGCACTGTAACATTACGTAGGCGTCTCATGCTAAATTTATTCCAAATGGTAGGTTTTGTATTTTTTTTTCATTGAAGAAAATAAAAACGTTGATGCACATCAAAGTTTGTGAAGTTCTGCTTTGAGCTTTCAAGAGTTTTCCAGCTTACATGGTTTATTTTTGAGGCAAATACTGCCCCCTACTCTTCAACGAACGTCCCATGGTTGTTTAACCAAATCCGATTTTTAATCATCTTGGCAATTTCTATTCGCATAGACAGTGGCAAAATGGGCAATATCCAGGACTTCTAATACAGCGCAATGTTATGACCATAGGCGTTCCAGTGTGACTGATTTAGAATGTTTCGAGGCTCTATAAATAAAGTATTACCTGTTCCTTTTCCTAGGAACAATATGAGCACATGTACAAACAGAATGTAGGAAAATACAATTTTGAACAGGAACAGATATTAAACACACAAAATAATTTGAAGGAAAGATACACGATGAGTTATTTAGGATTGACAATAAATTAAATTGAAGATACATGAATGTAAACAAAATTGAAAAATATCTTTGATTTAAATTTGTAGGGGAGCTTTAAACAGAGGGAGTGTAATAACTTATCAGATGAAAAATTATTGAAACATGGAAAAAAACGGATCACAAATAATGCAGGGTCAGGGCATACAGCTTGGCCATAAAGGAAGAATATACATGAGACCTGAGACAAGGAATACTGAATATCTCAGTATTCCTTGTCTCAGATGAGACATGTGATACCAAAAGCTGAAGCACTCTGGCGAAAGACAGTCTATGGACATTTGGGTGAAGATAGTCAATTCGTATTTAGTGTTTCTTGTGTGTGAAAGAAAAGGGAACACTTTATGTTATATCTAGATCCGAGGAACAATACAAATAAATTCTGTGCAGTGTTTTCAAGTGCGGCAAGAAAAGGGTCAGTAAGCACTGCTCCCGTAAATGCTGACATAAGATGTGGTATTGTCATATTAGTTTTATTTTGATGTTGAATCTGGTTTCATTATTATTTTACACTGTTCATGGATATTCATGCAATATTTGATCGTACGGTTGACTTGTTTTACACTTAGTTCCCAGAGGGCGCTCATGTGTCCTTTTTTTCCTTCTCTTTGGTTCCGTTTTATTCTATTCTATTCCATTCTATTCTATTCTATTCTATTTATTCTATTCTATTCTATTCCATTTCTCTATATTCTTCTCATAAAACGTACTTGTGACAGATCTTTGGGGGCTATAATGAGGACTGTATACTGGTTCATACTTGGTTTGAAAGTTTGTGTGGATTTAAGTGCTTGTGTTTCTGACACTTAACAGATCGCTTATCATAATGCTTGGCGTGTTATATTCTCAGCTGCTCAGCAAATGACTCGGCAAGTAGCCCCAGGTAGAGAAAATCGTTGTTCAAAGAAGGTCCAGCTTCCTCTGGAAATTTCAAGCTTTTTGTTGACAACACCGACGTGAAGATAAAGATAAGGAGGCAGATTGAAAATTATAAATGGTTTGCGACTGATTTAGAGAAGTGTTGAATATGTAGGTTATATGCATTATACACACACACACACACACACACACATATATATATATATATATATATATATATATATATATATATATATATATATATATATATATATATATATATATATATATATATATATATATATGTATGTATATACATACATACATACATACATACATACATATTTGGGAGTGTAGAAGGCATTTTGAAACCTTTTTCTGGATCGCAAGCCAGGTCCAGTTCCTCACAGAAGCGTGTAGCTACAATTTAAAAGTCATAACTGCAAGCCAGTCAACAGTAGGACAGGCTCTTCAAACTTTATAATCAGTTTTGTTTTCTCAAAACTCCAGTCACTTGTATCGCAGCATTCTTTACTATTTCTAGTTTCTTAAAATAAGTTTATAATGGTGGAGAAAGTATTTAAAACGCAGTAAGCTGGACACACAAATAGCATTTCTAATTATCAATGACACATTCAATTTATCGCGATATTAAAAAACCAATTTCCTGCAATCTTAACATGATCATTTTCCCAACAAATTATTAGACTTCGTGTAATCACCTCAAATCACTTAAAATGTAGTTTTGGTGCCATGTTATCTTAGAAGTTAAGCAAAGCACAGATCATGTAACAGAGATATTTAAATTCTCCCTGGAATTATTAGAATGTATATGGCTTTGGAGCTCTAGGGTGTCCAGCAGCATCACTTTTTTGGTTTCAGAAGGCCTCGAAGTCGTTTAGTCATAATTGTAAGATGACAATTAGTTTTGTTGAATGTACAAATGATCGATTTAATCATTAATATTGCTTGCTGACATACAACCCAAGCGCAGTTTAGAGGGTTTTACAGATAAATATTCTCAATCATAGTCTATTTGTAGAACATGAGGTCCTGCTTTAAACTGGAGTGACTTTATTTTATTATTTCATTAAATACTGTTTTTAATTTCAGCATTTCAGCGGAATTGTTTACTAGCCAATTTCGTATTCAATAAGTGACAAACAAACGCAAATATTGCAGATTTATTTTGAAACCTAGCGTTCATGTCATAAGAGTGTAGATCAAAAATAGGGCATTTTCTGACATGACTGGTAGCTCATACTCTTCCAAAAAGCTTGCGAGGGTAACATATCAGTATTTCCGTATGAGAACAGAAATAATTTGATGGACGCTCCTCGTGCTTGGTGGCCAAACCATGTGATGCGGGCATGAGTAGTTCATTGGTCGCGTGACTTTGACTGAGCATCATCATCCTTTGTATGATTTGGAGCGCCCTATGCTTGCCAACAGCATAACTGTTTCATAATTCAGTGTTGCAGCCGAGTGTCACTCTGAAGGAACATGTAATCCTTCAAGGTTCCAACCAGCTTCCTATCAATGAAACTGAGCCAAACCACGATACTCTCTCAATGCCTTGCACGACAGTGCTTTGCTGCACCTTCGCCGTCACCATCATGTAGCGCCCATGCATTCTGAATTAAACCCACACCCAATCAGCTATAAAGGGATTTTAGCATTGTAAGCGGACACTCTGTCTTGTCTGTGTTGTCATATCTCTGATCATGATCCTTGCAATTGACCATAATCATGATGCTCGGTCATGTAAGAAGGTGTACTTCGATTCCAAGGTCTCCGCGGACTTTTAGTCTAATTGCTTCCGCCGTTAAATGCTACTGGACACACTGCAGGTGAACACAGGTAGAGTGGCTTTCATTGTTGATCACCACCCTGGTACCAGGCTGTGTCTGCAGCAGTCATGTTTGATAGGAAAGATCGGCTTTTCTTTTCTTTCTTTCTTTCTTTCTTTCTTTCTTTCTTTCTTTCTTTCTTTCTTTCTTTCTTTCTTTCTTTCTTTCTTTCTTTCTTTCTTCTTCTCTCTCTCTAACTGCCTACTTTCGCTCTGTGTATGACCCGTTTGTTTGCTTCCTTACATGTTTGCTTGCTTTTTGAATTGGATCAATGGTATTCCTTTGTAACTTTTTTCTTTACGGTCGAATGGGAGGCAGTGAAGAAATGTTTCTGTGCGTCATATTTAACCAAACTTATAAGTTCTGCATGATATCATAGTCCTATGGCATGACCTTGCGACATAGATCAATATGTGTCATTATATTTATTCTAAGAAAATCCATGAGGGAAAACCCACATAAATCAAACACGTTTAACCAAGACAGTGCCTGTAGCTGAGAAGAGTGACATATCTGTCCTAGTTGTGACCTCAGGGTGCCCTTGTCGCGGTCTTGCCCTTTTGCAATTGAACCAGCGCGCCGAGGGACCAATAGCTCTATAATGCTGAAGCCAATGGCTCAGTATTGTTGCGCGTCAGACAATAACCATGCACCACGTGGCGTGTTAGTTAGGCATTACCATCTATTACAACGCATATATGAAATGCCCTCTGGGTGATCTGTCAGGATTTTCTTTGATGTCCAGTTGGCTTGTAGCCATTAAACTGTCTCTGGAGGACCTAAGCGTGGCCCCTCCATGGACCTTCTCGGACCGTCTGGATATCGTGCCTGGCAAGATCCTCTTAGAGTGTACCATGGTATTTGGGTAATTGACAACATTGTATGCTATACTTCCAAAGATGTACAAACTTCCTCGCTGTACCTAGAACTTAAGGCAAATGCATTTCGGCTAAATCATACTGATGTATGGTCTGGGTCTTGAATTATTGGCATATCTACTTACTTAGTCCACGTATTTGGTACATTTGTGAAATTCCTACATGGCTAAATGATAAGAAGTTGCCACTTGCAATAGGATGTATTCATATCTAAATGCGGTCCTACTCTAACACCTATTGAGCAAAAGAGGGAGCCACCTGCATCAGGGCAGATCCATGTATTTAGCTTGGTCAAAAGTACTCTCTCAACAAAATGAACAACACATACACACAATAAACTTAAGAAAATGTATTAACATATATTTGAAACATAAAGGATGCCTAAAATAATTATAATCGGGCTCTCTTTTAGTTGAAAGGGTGTTATTTATGGATGTTTATGTAGTATATAATACAAATCTGCCCTGATCATGCTGGAAGCATCAGTCTGTTGCCCCGGCAACACAGGAAGTGAGCAGGATCGTAGTTAAATATGAATGTCTCCTGTCCTAGATGTATAATTATGTGCGACATATGCCTGGTGGAGGCTAGTGCTCATTGGACTCCGATCATATGGCACTCAAGGCAAATAGATCAGATTAAGGATCTGGAAGCCACACACAGAATCTGCATGTATATTTGTTAGGCACGTATGCAGAACCTTTTACATCTAATTTTTAACAAACACTCTACACCATATCATATACGTTTTTGGAATTTTAGGGTCACTACTTATGCGATAAAACAATGAAACATGCTACAATATAATAATAATAATAATAATAATAATAATAATAATAATAATAATAATAATAATAATAATAATAATAATAATAATAATAATCATGATCATTATTATAATTATTATTATTATTATCATTATTATTATTATTATTATTATTATTATTATTATTATTATTATTATAAATAACATATTTATTATAATTTATACCCATGAGCCCAGTTAGCGTAGAAAAGCTAAATAATAATAATAATAATAATAATAATAATAATAATAATAATAATAATAATAATAATAATAATAATAATAATAATAATAATAGAAGGGAGACATATTACAAACGCTGTTTAAAATTTTTATTAAACTCCGCTGTCATCGAGAATGAAAGTCTGTACTGTACGAAGTAATGCCCAGATATATGGTTTTCCCGTTGAAAAGTCACTTTGTTAAGTTGAGAATGGTCTCAATCGAGATTTTTAAAAGTCTGGGAGGCTATGTTTATTGTGACATCTTTCCCGCAAAAAGAATAATGCCTGTGTTGGAATGCCAGAAACTTTGTTTCCTTCTGTCTTGGTGTAGAAATATGATTTTGAACCTTTCTAAGTACACATCAAATATGTTCGGAATTTGTCGGAAACATGCTGTTTTAGTCAGATAGACTTTCTCAATCACAACTTATACATCTGATAAAAATGAGGAATCTTAAATGTTGAGGATCAAATTTCAAATGAAAAAAAAAAAGCAAGAAAAAAAAACAAAAACAAATACAAAACAAACAAAAAAAACAAACAAACAAACAAACAAACAAAAACAAAAAATTGCAACTAGACTATTTCCGGTAAAGGCTTTTTGTGCAGCAACCAAATGTAGGTAAAAGGTTTGACTATTTCTGGTATAATCATGGTTATGTGTCCAGAGAAAATTACATGACACTTTAGGTGCTTGCAATAGGATATGGCATTCTCATTTTCATTGCTTTCACAAATGATCAATGAGTTACCACAATTTAGACACTTTTACAGCATACCCTCTAATTCACTGCAATAGTATCGCTGAACTATTAGAGAAATTATACATCTCTTCACTGAAGGGAATGATAATGTTAAATTGAGAAGACCTGTGTGGAATGGTTGGATGTTTTCCCCATTTTATATGTACAGGAAATGGTATTCGTTGAAGGATACTTATTGTTAACAGCTGAATTATTATCCAGTTACATGCAAGTTGAAGCCGCACTTACCCTGATGGCAATTCACTTTCTAGAATACGCCAGGGCTATTTTAGGCTTAAGATAGTCAGAACTTACTTGCTTGATAAGGTAGACATTTCCATGAGCCAAGCATGTTGTCAAGTATAAAACACAAGGCTGTTGCATTTTAGGTCATTAACAGGGGACTTTCTATCTTTCCAAGATTGCATGTGATGCATATATATATATATATGTATATATATATATATATATATATATATATATATATATATATATATATATATATATATATATATATATATATATATATATATATATATATATATAGGGGGTGCGTGTGGGTGTGAGCAATATAAATGTTTCCGATGTTTCCTGTTTCCGTAATTTTAAGTTGTAATAGCACGCCTGAATGCTACTGATCATGTGCGATACTTTTCCCACGTTTCTTTTGCGCCGATACACTGCCAACGGTTACGAAGAAAAAACAAAACAAAAACAAAAACAAAACAACAACAACAACAAAAAACAAAAACAAAAACAAAAAACCCTCAAGCTGAAGGCAAATGTCCTTGTCGCCAGTGGTTTGAAATATGCATTGTACCAACTTTTGCAGACAATACATGCACACAATCATCAGAAACAGTGGGGTAATGTACTTACATATGCAAATCCATTGGAGTTTTGTCAAAAAATTCAGGAAACAAATCAGGTCTGGAAGGTGAGGCGACGCCAGCGTGAGGACAAATGCAGTATTGCCGCACCACTGGCACATTTCTGTACACTATATACATTCCAGATGAGATTTTCTACGGTGACAACTAGTGCAAGGATGCAAGTCCTAGTTATTTTACCTTATTGTGCGTCGAGTTCTACAGTGCTTCCTCATATCTGAAATTTCAGTGAATTTATTCCGGAAATCGAAAATGGCTGGACGTAGCATAGGAGTATTTATAACTGAAATGCAAAGCGACAACACATACACACATATAAAGCAACTTGTGGTTAATATTTACATAAACCTAAATAGAAGATGCTTGGCAAACATAATGACTGTAGATATTCACATGGAGATGTGTTATAAATATACTATTTTTGTGTTATATATAATGTCTGTCCCATGAGAGTGGTTGTCTTTCTTGATCAGCCAAGTCAAAATTAGTCATAAGCACAGGTGACATCCTCAAAATAAATTGACATAATTATTATAAACGGCCAAGTAGCCTGATAAATTTAATTGTCGAACTAGTCTCAAGGTGATCATTAATGACAAATAAAATGGGACATCTGTACAGCAATATAAGATGCTTCTTGGTTTTTAGTCCACGCAATGGTTAATATCTCATCTTCGGCTTTACCATACAGAGACATTCTGCATTCATGATCTGTGTCGCTGCGAAATTTGTGATGTAGCGCCATCTGTAGGATGACAGGAAAGCTACAAAAAGGCGATGTGGCATAATGATTGAAACACAGTGTTCTTTAGTTTCTTCCTAAATGTAGCTGTGGTATTGTATTCCACCACTCCTTTCAGAGAGAGAGAGAGAGAGAGAGAGAGAGAGAGAGAGAGAGAGAGAGAGAGAGAGAGAGAGAGAGAGAGAGAGAGAGAGAGAGAGAGAGAGAGAGAGAGAGAGAGAGAGAGAGAGAAGAGAGAGAGAGAGAGAGAGAGAGAGAGAGAGAGAGAGAGAGAGAGCATTTTTTGCCCAACAAATTTACATCCATTTTTTGCCCAACAAATTTACATCAGATCAAACAAAATGATGCCCGCCATGAAAGTGGGTATGATATTTAGCTTCATTCTCGTTTCTGCCCTCATTAGTTGGGATACTTACAATTTACTTCATTTGCTCGACATTCCTTAATTCTTTTGAAATTCATAAAGATGTCAAGAGTTAACGTATTTTATGTCAAACAAAAGCCATCGTTCGTGTAACCATCCTGACGACAAATAGCAAATTGCTCATATATTTTTTCTCATATAAACATAAACAAACTGATTGCATCAAGCTGGAACAGCATATTTGGAGTTTAATGTTTATTTGCACATATATGAGTTGGGGTTGGTTTGGGGGTGTGGGGTGGGGTGGGGTTTTTTTTTGTTTTTTTTTTTGTTTTTTTGTTTTTTTTTTTTTTTTTTTTGGTTTTTTTTTTTTTCGTTTTTTTTAACTATGGTGTGGATAGTATTGAGTGTAGCGCATGCACATATGACACAGTTCAGTTCATATATCTTGTAAATATATTACACAAACTGTTACTGAAGTGCCAACATCTGTGGAACAAAACATTTCCAAACACTGCTATTGAAATAATGAAACGTCTCCACAAACGTCTGCAGCTCAATTGGCAGCACATGATCCCAGTTGATATGAATGCCTCCTTTGGATCTGCGATGTGTTTATCTAGTGTGCTATTATAAAAATTGCAAGTTATCATTTTTGCGATAAGCATAGTTCAAGTCGACGTCATATGCTTAATCTTAGCTGATTGTGCTTGCAGGAGACATGATGAACGACAACCCTATGGCTTGTGATCAGAGTGTCGACATGCATTATGAAGGCGCGCCACCTGCTGGGCACAATGGACACCCACACCCTCCATGGGGAATGGTGCCATCTCAAATGGCCAACATGGACAGTGCACAGGTGGCCCCTCAAGTTGGATCCCTGACGCCTTCCAGCGGTGATGGTTCCGACATTAGTTCTTGCAGTAATCAGAGCTTTTCAGAACTTGGTGCCAGTCCACAATTGTGGATTGGAAATATGTGTGACGGAGGGAATCCATCTCAAAACCATGAGAATATAGGTCATGTACCGCCCAATCCCGCAACGGTGCTACACTATTGAAGGGGAAATTATTGGCATTCGCTCACAAATTATACATTCTACTTTACCTGCTGTGGTGCAAATAATATGTGTTGATTTTGTTAGTTGCATGTTCTCGTTTCAAAACATTTGTCTGGACTAAAATTGAATTCAATTCAAGAGCGGTCATAGTTTTGATATTGTTGAAGCAGTTTGTTAACGGCGTTTTGACTAAACAGTTGTCCCTTTTTTGAACATCTCACCACTGTCAATCTTCGCAATAAAGGTCACCGTTAACAACACCAAATATTTGTGGCTTTATTAATTGGTCACATAGGAAATAAAGCATCAAACGTTCCATGTTTGAACCAATCAAGTTAATTCTGACGATATCGGAATTTTGGGAGAATTTGGTCGGACTTCATACGCCTCACGAAAAAAGACCCCAAGATGTTGTGGTAGTCTTGCCATTAATGTATGCAGAATCTTAAATTCATTGATTTTTTGTTTCGGTTTCTTGCTAAGGATGGGTTGAAACTCTAAATCTACTCCGATGTCCTTATCGTATATCCACAATTTAACAACTTATACTTTGATATCTGCCCTTTCACAGATTGGCCTAATTGTTTTGACATCAGTTCGCCACGTTTCAATATGATGCAAAAGCAATCTTCGAATTCACAGATGTGCCAAATGTTTGACAGGCCTACATACAACTAAATGTGTTTGGAAAAATCATTCGTTCACAAGAACTGAAATTATAGCTGGTTTTTTTTTTTTTTTTTTTTTTTTTTTTTTTGTGCGATACGATATGTCAAGATGAAAGGAGAGATCCATTAATGAGGCTGCCGGCTAAAAACATTGCAACATATCCTCCTCCCTTTCAAAGTGTAATATTCCATCTGTTACACAAGGTGCTGCATACAAGCAGCCTGTGGCATATCCGATCAAGCCTAACTAGATTACAATGAATTTATAATATAGATATATTAAGCCGATCCCACATGAATATTTGTTCAATGACAGTCGTAAAGGTAATTTGGGCTTTGTGATTAGCAAAAGTTATTTACGCTGCCATACAATTACAGGTGTTTAACTGCTGGTCACAGTTTAAGGAATATGTATATACGTTGCTGATGGCTCATAATGTGCATGCAGTCTTGCACCAAATCCAATACAAGCCAGAATGTACACTTTGTAGAGCCGAAATGTGACAACAGCAGGCGGTTCAAACAGATCAATCTAAAATGTAGATTGTTTAATTTTACATTATTTTTCTCTAACAGGGGATCGTTATTTGTGGGGAAAATCACGCGTGACCCCAGGTCACAAGAGATTTGCAACACCAACAACGATACCAACCGAGAGAAATATAATAACTCACTCTGTACCCATGTAAGATTTTATTTATTCTATGTTCAATTTTGTAAAAAAGAAAATTTGTTCCCTTGTGTTTCATATCTCTAGGAATCTATCCCTCCAATTCTCTACACATGTTGGTTCATTTGAACAAGTAAACTGTACGAATATCCAATACAATTCTTTACAACTTAAATCATTAATAGTGATATATTTACCTTCATAAAGAATTTCAAAGAAGTGTTCCTAATTGGTACATTCTGACTACCTCTTATAGTGTGTCCCCACTCATAAGGAATGGCTGAAGGAATTTGAAAATACTCAAGAAAATTTTATTCAAAAACGAATTTGTTGTTTATTTGAACTGGGGTAAGAAATTCACCCTCCGCATTTACAATATCATTTATAAACATAATACAATGGTCAAGCAATTTTATGTAAAATCGGTTTTTCTGTGGTAGCATATTTTCATTACACCATATCACTTCCCTGCGAATGAAAACACCAGTGTGAGGTTAAAAAATGATTGTTATTCATTCCAAGCCTTCAAAACATATCTATAAAATATAGGTATAGTTACATTTTCCCTGACAGAATCAACACAATAACGACTCCTAAATAAATCTTGTAATGTTATGCCAGGAAAAACAGTGACATTATACACTTCCAATTTGCATTGTCTTCACTGAAGACGCGTTGTACCCAAGAAAGCAATGCAGATTTAAGCTTCAACTAACAATTAGGAACTTTTAACCTTCCATTTGCGGGTGTTTGACACATGATACCATTTCTCACTTTTGCAACATTACTACCCCAGATAAATGTATTGACTTCTTTTTGCAACACTTTGATCCTGTTTGAAGTTACGGATACTGAAGATTCACTATGCATCGATTTTAAAACACCTAATTACTTTACTACCAAAATTTTCCTATTAAAGAGAAATTACACATTTTCCAAATATTTTATATATCTTACATTGCCTAAATTTTCCATCCAAATTTTTAACACTCATGTTATGTTCATCTGAAGTAAATGTTATACCTAAAGTAGAAAAGCTTAATGAGCACAATGTGACCTTGAAAATGTTGTCAAGGTTACCCGTCCGCAATACCAAGCAAAGCACTACAAAGGTGCGCTATCTGACCCAGTTTGATCAACTTGCACCAATTCACTCTTCAGTTATCTCAAAGAGAAATATATTTTTTAGGCAACTGAAATATATTCGTTCAGCAACATGATAACCTTGAAATTGAGGTCAGTGCATCCATCTTAAGAGCCTGGTACCCTTTTACTGCTCTTAAAACAGAAAATACGACTTTGCTCCAAGCATGTCCTTGTGTACACTGGACTTCTAATTTGAGATCATATAAACTATGAATTTTCTAAAAGTATGGATTTGGATTAACCTATGAAAACATACCTATGAAAACATTACCTGTTTTTGCTGGAAAGCAAAAACAAACAAAAAGTAGCACAAACGCCAAAAATGGGAAACATTATTTTCTGCCGAGAAATGAAACAATACACTCTAGCAGCAAAAGAGCTTTTTAAATTTTGGATCAGGGTTTTAGTTCAAAACTTACAGGATGTTTAAATTACAGGTAAAATTTAAAATATTTTGACAATGTAAACAGCAATAACTTTAAACTAAGACCTTTTCCAAAAAAGTTATGATATGGTTTTGGAAAGCGTAATGTGTTGTTTCATTTGACACTATAAACTCAATCTGATTATTATCTTTTAAAATTAAATTTTACGCATAATTTAAGAATTTTAATTAGAATTTAATTACATCAATAGCGATACTTAAGTTTTATATTCAGTACCAGAATTAAACTTGATGTTATGTTTTTTTCAGAAAATATATATATTTTAGGATATAAAATAGAAACCATAAACAGAAATTAAACATTTTTACTTGACCGTCTAAGTACACCACGACGTTAATTCCCAAAGTCAGACCTAACCGCCAAAATTAAATAAATATTCAAAATTTAAATTAAAGCAATCAATTTTAATGTTTCTGGGTCAAAATTAAATCTTATAGAGATATCACGTGGATTTTAAGTGTTGTAAAATGATGTAGTAAACATGTAAAATGTATGTGCTCTTTGATTATCGGACTTGGTAATGTTCAAACGGTGCCCGGGCTTGCAGATTTGGGTTTGTTTTTTCCCTTATACAATGTACAAGATGTATGCAGCTCTCTGACCTTGAATATGGGAGCTAAGGTTACCTACATGCAATCTCATGTGAGGCGTTGCTTGAATAAGAATAGGAGGTAGCATGAAAAAGTTTCGATGAACCTTTGTTGAAGAAACAAGATACTATGTTTCCCCACAATTCATATGGGAATCAAATGATTTAGAGTTCTAAACGTCATCTGGTACATTTTTCCACAGTCATATAGCAAAAGATAGGAAGCCCCAAAGTGAGTTTTGATTTCTGATAATTTACCGGACTTATGCAGTCTATGGTCAATAGTTTCAGCTGCACGCAGGGCACTGTATCTGATAAACATTGAGGCTATTATTTTCGACAGTAGTTCCGAAAACGTTCACTTGACATAACATTATTTTTAAGAATACGAAAAGTATGCAACTGTGTTGCTACTCAAAATAAGTGATAGTTACTCAAGTTAGAGTACAGAATATATAAGTGTCTGGATGACCCCGATGACGTATACAGTGTGATGCCACTAGCGCCACCAAAAGGAAGGTAACTTTAAGAAACAAACTAATTAATAACAAAAGTACCACAAAATCCATGAAGATATCCATAGAAGATGACAAAATACACATACAAAGATTGATAAACGAAACTGTAGAATCAAGTATTACATCCATAATAGTTTGGTACAGTGCATACATCTTGATGTTGGTTAACAATTGAATAGCTAGATAAATCTAAGTAAGGGTGTACTTCGAACTTCCTATTTCAATGAGGGAGGGGACATGGTATCTTCTACATTTTTGAGAGATAATATTGGTTGGTTTAGGAGGAGGAACGTTTTCTTTGTTTCTAATAAAGTAAGAGTGAGTCTGCGAATGAAATGTATATAAATTTTGAAAGTATTGCAGTAATTCACTTTTAGCTTATCTGTTATAAAACGTAATTGATCTCAATTGAAAAATCCTTTATATTCACTTTTAAGATGTTTAGTTTTTCAAAGAGTGGATCTGTGTGGGTATCAATTATTTCTAAACACATAGGAGGTACAGCTTTAAAAAAGAATGTAAAAGGAAAATCCGTTCGCATGAAAACCCAGGCAAGAAGAGAATAGTTGATTTATGAATTAAGAGAGGGTTGCAGATTAGTAACAGAGCTCTAGCTGGGATGTACTTATGTAGTAACTTAAACATACCAGTAACATTAGATTATTGATTTGCTATTTTATTTACATGAGCAGTCCAATTACAGTTTGCCTGAGTTTGTTAGCATAGAAAGTAAAATTCTTCCACTTTTGAAATTTCAATATTATTCATCTTTCGATTTAAATTGGAATTTATTCTCCTTTGATAGAAATGAAATAACATGTATTTGGTTTTACGTATGTTTAAAGATAGTTTTTTTTTGGCTGCAAACCAGTAAATTACCTTATTAACAATTTATATTGTTAGATATGTCGTATTCATTCAATTTCCTATTGATATGAATCCACTGAGAGCAAAGCAACATAGACGGCAGGGCTTATTAAAGTTGTATAATCAGCGTATTAAATTGATTTAAACTTTGAAGGTGTATTATGCATATCATAAGCATGAGTAATGAAAAGAAGAGGTCCAAATATGAATCCTACTGGAAGTCCATTTATAATACAGAGTGGTTTGGGACAAACATTGTCATATAAAAGAAACTGTGACTTTTTTTCTCAAGATAATTAGTAAACCGATGCAACGGTAATGGTGCCATAATATTTCACTTTCTACAAAGAATTTGATGATCTAAAATATGAAATGCTTTAAACAAGTACAAAGGTTGAGAGGTCCCATTTAAAGCCACCAGTTGTCTTTTATGGGTGACTGCCTGTCTTAAGTCAGGCGTGAAATTCATTTCTTCACATTGGAATCGGAAGATACATGTTGACATATTGGCAATTCTCGAATCGGTACTTTTTGCTGTTTTTTATTTATATATATACCTAATTAGTCACCTCGTGGCAAAAACAGCACTTCTTCTTACCTTTAACTGATAAGACGCCACAAATGTCACGGGACAGACAACACAAAGAAACAGCACTATTTTAAATCACGATGATTGATTTTGTATACTACAATAGTCATGAGATGATGAGTAGCCTGTTATCGCTCTGTGTTATCTATGGCTGCCAGGGTACCATTGGCTCAGGTCTTGCCCCGGACTGATACGAACTAGTGTGTACTAGTCTGTTACACACACAAACACACACACACACACACACACACACACACACACACACACACACACACACACATATATATATATATATATATACATATATGTGTGTGTGTGTGTATATAATTGGCCACCTGGTGGCAATGACTGATAAGTAAGACACACCACAAGTGTCACAAGTTTCTTCTGTTTGTCTGATTAACTGACATTATTAATATAATAATAATAATAATAATTTTATTCGCCCCCAAATATTGGGGAGACACAGATAAATACATAGTCACATATACAATCGCATAATGATATACATATATACAAAGACGAACCATTATTGCTCGTAAAATATTAAAAGGCGGGATCAAACTACCAAGATCTGTAGAGGAGCTGGTGTTATGGGCAGGCAGAGGCCGGGCAGGCGGGCCTGCTCACTAGAAACACCTAGTGAGCAGGACCGCCAGCACATGCTCCTCTGCCCATGGCTTAATAAAGTTCTCGTGGCAAATCAGGTACCCTAATGAGTCCACCACACCGTCCCGCGGGCGCCCCGACTCATGGACAGCCGAGGGACGGTTGAATCCAGTAAGCGCAACACTGGTCGGAGATAGGCCGAGATCGAGAATACGGTCGATTATGGTGCCTTTATATCTTCGCCCAGAAACAATGTATTGGGCCAAAATATAAGAATAGAACGACAGTAGGGGAGAATCGACCATAAAGATACGATTGAACAGAGACAAAGTCATATATTTTACACGATCAGAAATGGTTTGAATGTCACAGGCCTTCAGCAGAGCAGAATGGTGCGAGCGCTTACCAATACCAAGGAAGCGCTTAACTAAAGTTCCCTGCGTAGATTCCAGTTCACAGAGGGAAGTGTTTGAAATGTTTACAGTATCAAGACCATATGTGAGAACAGGGGAACACATAGTATTCCATAGATAAGTTTTAACATAAGTGTCCAACCCAGGGTATGAGAGGCCAACATTACCAAGGGCATAATAACTCTGTCTGCATTTCTTGATTCTGTTCTCAACATGAACTTTACATGAGTTCTTGGAAGTAAAAGTTACACCAAGAATGTCAACATATTCATTCGCCTCCACAGATTTGCCACCTAACAGAAAAATTGGAGACTGGCTCAATAGTTTTCGACCCATAATAATACATTTAGACTTAGCAGGGTTAAAGTTAAATCTCCATTGTTTGGAATACTCATAACAAATGTCAATAGATGTTTGCAATCCAGTAACGGTGGCACTGAACAGGGTGACATCGTCTGCGTAGGCGAAGGCACTAAATGTGTCTCCACCCACGCAGACACCACCCCGGGCAGCATCCACCGTCTTAAGCATATCATTAATAAAAATGTTAAAAAAGTATGGCGAAATGACACTTCCCTGGCGTACTCCCTTCGAGATGGGGAAGACATGGCTATACTCGCCATTCCATCTAACAATATTACGTGAGTGTTTATACCAATCATGAACTAATAGCCAGTGTGACTTTGGCAAAATATTTAGGAGTTTATAAAGAAGGCCGTCATGCCAGACACTATCAAAGCATTTCTGGGCATCTAGAGTGCAAACGTACACTGGCGAATTCATATCATTAAAAACGGTAACCAGGTCATGTAAGAAAGTACAACCAAACGTGGCACTGCGACCTCTTCTAAATCCCAGTTGTGAATTACACTGGGATTCAGAAAGGGACGCATCGTCAGGAGTAATGGCAAGTTCGATTATTTTAGCATGTACTGAACTCAAAGTGATGGGCCGGTAATTCTCTTGGATATTCGGATTAAGAGTACTCTTCTTCAGAATAGGAATAGTGATACCAGTTAAAAATACATCCGGTTATTGCTAACTTTCGTTTTGACATTTGTCAAAGACAATATCGAGTTTCGTAAGTCAAAGAACTGTTGTTGTTGTTTATTTTATTTATCTATTTACCAGGCTGATTTATTTTTCAATCAGGCTTGAGGGATTAATATTGGGCGTATAATTGACATTTACATGTACACTGTACTTTGATTTAGTTGTCCCAACTGTCGCCAGAGCAAGAATAACATGCCAAGGTCGTCATTGCTGAATGAGACTCTGAACAAAGGCTGGAACGAGCCTAGTCGCAACTCTCCGCGCTGCCAGCTAGTGTGACAAAAGTGTGTATTCAAGGACTCCATCGGCTACTTAACACTTTGTTTTATAAATGGCTTAGTTTGTCAACATGCAGCAGTTTAAAATATTTTTCGGATGTTTAATCATCATCATCATCATCATCATCATCATCATCATCATCATCATCATCATCATCATCATCATCATCATTTAATACAGTGACAAGCCCTGTCGGTAATAAAGATAAAGGACGTCGAGAAAAATGGTAGAAGAAACTGCACAGGCAATAATGATACGGTGTAGACCTTCTTGTGCCTAGAGGATCTGCAATGCTAAAGACAACAAGCTTTTTTGCACTCCGGCACCAACCTAAAGCAACCATACATTCATAATTGCATCTGTGATAGCCTCCAACAATCATACGAGTGAAACATCCATCATATATTATATTGCCATCTGATACGTACATACATACATACAGACAGACAGACATGCATGCATCCATGTATACGTACGTACTTACGTGCGTATATCATAGTTACAAATTTTAAAGGGAATAAAATAAGCTGAGTTGATCTTCAGGTTTATACTACACTAGGCTTCCTTTAAAGAGAAATGCGAGCTATACCATTTTTGCCTTAAACATTTTCGGTAGCCAAGAAATAAGAGTAATTAAGCCTTTCATCATTTTTGGTGTCACATGTCGGCTTTTTGCTAATGTACAGGTCAAAAGGTGACTATGTACAGAACGTATATTTGGAAACCTTATGGCTCTTGATGGGTTTCCTAAAATTCCAGACCCAAGGGCTGGAGAAATCGACGGGAAAATAAGCATACGAATGGCCTTTTCATTATGTTCTAAAGGTCCTGGCATTTTCGAAAGGTTGTTAAAACAGGTTAATAGGTCCTCGTCCCCCACAGTTGAGAATTAAGTAAAAACTAATTGTTGATCTAAATTGGAAGCCATATTGGGCTACGTAACACCTTTTGTTATACGTCAGTCCTCATATCTAAATTTATTCTGGCCATGACTACTACAGCAACAGGAAGTGCTGTAGGCCAAGGGAAGTGATTAAAAGTTTATTTCAGGACATGATAACAAGGTATCCCCCGTTGGTCGGCTTTGAAACCCATTCACTAAAATAGAGCACACATGTACATTAGGATCATAGTGGAGAGAGAGAGAGAGAGAGAGAGAGAGAGAGAGAGAGAGAGAGAGAGAGAGAGAGAGAGAGAGAGAACCGACCCATGAATCCTTCCAAGATTGCTTGCTCCAATAGCACCTTTATGGCAAGCACACAATACAGAAGGTGGAGTGGAACCAAAACGTGTTGGCAAGTCATCTCTCAACTTCCTAATTCCCCAGGACACATACATACATACATACATACATACATACATACATACATACATACATACATACATACATACATACACACACACACATACATACATACATACATACATACATACATACATACATACATACATACACACATAGTCACACGTACATGCATACACACACATACATACATACATACATACATACATACATATCATCCCATTTGTTTCTTTTTTCTTACCTGCCCAAATTTCCGCCATCGTAGTTCTGATGTAGTCCATGCCAAAACCAATTTTCTCCGTGACTTGATTTTTTCCAGATTGAAACTTAGTTGTTAACTATACTTGTTGTGGTGATGTATAAATATGTTTCTGGTTCTAACTGTCTGATTCCCATGAAATCTGTTAAAAGTTGTAACTTCTCAGCAATATTTAGGACAGTTTGCTTACATTACCATGAACACAGACAGTATTTTCGACATCTGGCCAATCCTTGCTGAAGGTCCACTTTACATAGCTGTTGAATAAATTTCTTTAGGGATTATTATTTAATCATACTCTCCGATCTTAGAAAGAAATTTAAATGACCAAAAAATTGTCACCTGAAAACATTGTATTTTTACTGTTTTAGTCCAAATATCGTCTGGTGTCGTCACCCTATTTTCTGGTTATAACTAGGTAACACATTTGACCAACAATACGACCTATGGCTGTAAAGTACAACCAATGTAAAAAAAAGAGTGGACAGTAACTGCCAACAGTGATAAATATTTCAAGTATCGAGTATAAAAATGCCCCCAAAACACCAGAAATTTCATTTTGTAAGGACACAACAGGCCAATTCTACCCTAGTGATAGTAATAGGAGACATTCATATTTAACTGCGATCCTGCTCACTTCCTGTGTTGCCGGGGCAACAGACTGATGCTTCCAGCATGATCAGGGCAGAAAATTCCAAAAAAACGTGTATGATATGGTGTAGAGTGTTTGTTAAAAATTAGATGTAAAAGGTTCTGCATACGTGCCTAACAAATATACATGCAGATTCTGTGTGTGGCTTCCAGATCCTTAATCTGATCTATTTGCCTTGAGTGCCATATGATCGGAGTCCAATGAGCACTAGCTTCCACCAGGCATATGTCGCACATAATTATACATCTAGGATAGGAGACATTCATATTTAACTGCGATCCTGTTCACTTCCTGTGTTGCCGGGGCAACAGACTGATGCTTCCACCATGATCAGGGCAGATTTGTGTTACATACTGCATAAACATCCATAAATAACACCTTTTCAACCAAAAGAGAGCCCATTTCTAATTATTTTAGGCATCTTTTATGTGTCAAATATATATTAATACATTTTCTTAAGATTAATGTGTGTTTGTGTTGTTCATTTTGTTGAGAAAGTACTTTTGACCATGCTAAATACATGGATCTACCCTGATGCAGGTGGCTCCCTCTTTTCTTCAATAGGTGCTAGAGTACACTAGGAACCCAGAAAATGTCTTAATGGAAAGTTTGAGTGCAAATAAGGTCTAACTTTCTCTTACCCAATTCTGGTAAGACACAGTAAGATGCTTTTCTCATGGTGCCAGACAAGGAGAAAGTGGTAAGAGGGAGTAAGATGTACTGAAGGCAGGGCTAGAGGTAATTAAATTTGGCAAGAGGTAGTAAGACATGCTTGTTATGTAACAGGACGTGAGGAGAAAGTCAAATACTTGGCACTATGAAAGTAAGATGCAGTAAGGTGTTCTTGGGTACTTCACAGAGATTGCTTATCACAAGGAGGCTACTGTGTAGCCTCCTTGCTTATCAACAGGTTTGAACTCTGCTGGATGGCTGAGTAGGTCAATATTAGAATGTAAGTAGCAAACACATGTGTATTAATGACACTGCACGTCAAGTAAAGAAAGTACATCTTATATCAGTATCCATCCTCATCATATATTCATTTCGCTAAATTCATGAAGCTATATTTTTTATGCCTGTGGATTTCGGCATTTGAATTACAAGTATGCTCAACTTGATAAATTTTCACATAGGTGTATATAAAGATACCATAGACAGTTTTGCTTCCTGTTGCATGCATTATAAAAAGATAGACATTATGTTGCATGTGACCTCATATAGGGTTTACAAGTTCATTCATCCAACACCTTTGTCATCCGAACTGGGCTCAAACAATGTATGCCCACTCAAGCATATGTATTAGAAGATCAGAAGTGATATAAACACTGACATCTTGGTGGTAGCTCAATTTGTGCAGATGTTATTGCATCTGCAAGGGAAACAGACAGATTGACAGACATGGCGATGACTATCTATCTATCTATCTATCTATCTATCTATCTATCTATCTATCTATCTATCTATCTATCTATCTATCTATCTATCTATCTATCTATCTATCTATCTATCTATCTATCTATCTATCTATCTATCTATCTATCTATCTATCTATCTATCTATCTATCTATCTATCTGTCTATATATATATATATATATCGCTTATTGTGTCCATATGTAAATATGGGTACATCAAAGTTGATAGTAGGTATGAGTGGCAAATTGACTTATTATGCCTCAGTGCAAACCCAGACTCTTTCTGTCTGTCTGTCTGTCTTTCTTTCTGTCTTTCTTTTCCTCCTTGTTGTTACTGTTGATAGTTGGTGTAAATTATTTGATGGTACGTACAGTGGTTTCAATCACGCAGGAAGAAACTAGTTTTCTTCCTCCATGTATTTAACCCTAGATGAGATCAGAAATACTGAGATATTACTGGTCTCAGTTTTAACTACTGTATGTTAGTCTTGTGTTTCCAGAGGCAACCCCATAGTCTCTGTCCCTTTATGTTGTAGGTGCAATTCGAGAAGAAGCAATAATAGGCAGGTAGACTTCAAAGGCTGGACTCGCACAAAGTGATAATAACTATAAGGGGGCCATGAAACTGACCCCTTCTGCCCTAAGAATGTCCAGTGAAACCTTATAATGACACTCAGATATCCGACATATTCAATGTAATAATACAAATTTTCATGAAAATATGTCTATTTTCTTTGTTATTTGACTCATTTATCTGACACATTTCTTGGGGGAACAGATGGTGTCATTATAACACATATTCACTGTTTTTAACAATATGGTTAGAGTGAAATCAATATGAAGTAAGAAGACTGAATTTCATTGGGGGAAATTCATAAACAGCGGGTCTACTTATTTTGGTATTAATATTTTCAAGACTGCTTCGACACTGTGATTATTATTTCCATCACATTAGTCTGCTTCATATGAAAGATACCTATTTGATGATGTAGAATCTATGTTGGTCCGGATGAGTATTAGTCTTGAACAATCCTATATCTTTTTTTTTCTATTATTCTTGTTGGTCACTCTGGCCCCTAAGGAAAGAGTCAATCTACAGCTATACTGGGTCAACAGGCAAATAAAGTCAGTTTGGTCTGTGTTAAGCCATGTAAATTTAGTAAAACCTATTCCTAGACACATTGAGCACAATGCAGTTATCCACACCAATATATAATTTCCTTTTCTTCTTAAATGTTAATATACTTATCTTTGTTGGGGATATATCCACTCTGGGTACTTTTTGGCAGTCCCAAGAGAGTTAACTATACTCATATTACTATACTGCATAACCCTGGTTTCACACATTATGATGTGATAACAAGATTGCCATAATGAATCTCAACACAATGTACTTATCAAGGCAGGTTTAGTGTGGATCAGCTGCAAACTTTGTGTTGTCTAGGTTTTGTCTACTCCACAAGTGTCACAGAGATAACACAGAACTTGGTCTGCTTTGCAGGCAGCAAGGCAGGCACAATCAATCAATCAATCAATCAAAACATACTGTAAACACCCCCCCCCTTCATTTATTTTAAAACTCCATCTGCAAGTTGCTAAAGCTTACAGTTTGCATACACTTAACCCTAGTACTGCTAAATGTTTTTTTTAACCTGCGTTTTGGACCATATAAACACGGGCCCCACAGCACTAGGGTTGAGTTGCTCATGACTATGCAATCAAGTTGAGTTAAGCTAACAGTGAGTGAAAGCAGGCAGGTGAATTCTGTAATTCACCTCCCTGCCCTGGTGAGAGAACAAAACAAAAACAAAAACAAAACAAGACAAAACAAAAACAAAAAAAAAACCAAACCAAACCAAAACAAAACAAAACAACCCCCCCCCCAAACCCCTACAGATATTAAGTTTAAATATGTCATGATTGATATATGTACTAATGTATGCATGAAATAGTATGTATCACAGATTTGTGCACAAGTTGCCAGCTATGCTGGACGTTCAAGTGTCTGCAGTTTCCTTGGAGGGTTGCTAACAATAGACTGATCTAAAAGGGGACCCCCAGCAGGGAAATGACAATAACCCACAAATGCAGACAAGTGGCAAGATTACATCATAATGTGTGTGAAACTAGGATCATGCAGTATAGTAATATGAGTACACATGTAGTTAACACTCTTGGGACCCCCAGAAAGTACCCAGTGTGGATAGGTGGGAAGAGAGCAAATATACATGCCTGCCTATAGGCACTTTCACCTTTACATGTATCTGGGTCAATGTTTGCATTGTTGTAGGTGGAAGAGGGCCTGGCATGTCCCAAGTAGGCAATTATCTGGGATTAAGATTGTAGTGCAATTAAGTGTGTATATGCATGTTAAGTTGTGTTGTTTCATCCCCTACACTTCCAGGTTGCTAGTCAAGAAGTTGGCCGCACAAAATGCAGAACTAAGTCATGTACAAAGCCAAGTAACAGTTTGCGAAACTCCATGCATATTAAGTCTAACCTGGGGGTGGGGGATGGAGGGTTGCCTGCAAAGCAGACTCTGTTTTTTATGTTCTTATTTTTATGTACATCTTTGCTGGAGGTAGAAGGCCTGCTTCGCAGACAAGTTTTTTTTTTTTTTTTTGACAAATGAATTGAATTTTGTCCCCCACCCCACCCCACCCCAGTTGATGAGCTCACATGATCATTGACCATCTCTTGACTTAAATGATCATGTGCAGTGACCTAATACTTCAGTACATTTTGTTGTGTTAGTATGTAAAACTGCTGCCAAACAGACCAATTTCTGTGATTCTCCACACCACTTCTGAAGTAGAGATAATACAGAGCTTGGCGATTTGCTTTTGAGCCAAGTATGGATGCTCAAGCAAGAAAATTATGATCTACTGTAAATGTGTTTGATTTGCATGGTATTAAATTGCGCAAAATTTAAAAATATATTTGAGCGAGAGGGAGGGGAGAGAGAGAGAGGGGAGAGAGAGAGAGAGAGAGAGAGAGAGAGAGAGAGAGAGAGAGAGAGAGAGTTTACTCATACATTGAAACCTCTCTACAGTGGTCACCCTTGGGACCACGGAAAAGTGCCCACTACTGAGAGGGTCAGCCCTTCTGGGCAGTATGGATGAGTATATGTGCATGTACTTGTACATTATGCACATGAACATGTACAGTGTGTACATAGTATAATTCAGGGGGATGTGTATACATGCAAACTGTCTTTGTTCCTTTATTGCATAAAAAAATTTAACAGATGCTGTCACAAAACTACATGTACATGTCCCCGTGAACTAAAACAAGCGCTAAACTGTCTCAGTATTGGCTATGAAGAACAGGCTTCATCTCACTGGTTACAAGAAAATAAACATAAAAGTGTCCACTGAGATGGCACAAATCAACACACTGTTTCAAAATTCACAAAGTTGTGAAAACAGCCATTGAGGACTGGAAGACCATACTTTGATGGGTCTAGCCAACTCAGCACTGTATGAAAGTCCAGTGCCTGTACCCCCCTCCCTCCCTTGGGACTGATAAGCCTAGCAGACTCATTGCTTCAGGCAAAAACAGACCAGCCGGGACATCAGTCTCATGGTGCACTGACTGCTCTGTCCAGCATTGTAGTGGGAACTACATGTATAGCCTGCCTGGTTCATATAGCAACATGGAGCAGACCTGTTCCTGCATGAACAGAACGAGATTCTCTGTATTTTATTGAGAACCTCACACAGTTGTTGGTGAGCCCCCCCCCCCCCCCCCCATTTGCGACTAGACCCAAACCTTTCAAATCATACACCTAGCATGCTTGGATAGAAGGCTGCCTGTTAGACAGGTTCAAGCTAATTTATTATGAATGCAAAATGGTTGCCCAGCACCATGGAGATAAATGCAGCTGTAACCAGCAGTAGAAGCCCTGTATGTGTACTGTTGGGAAATTCAGTGAATTTAGCATACATTAAAATTCCCAAATTTTTGTTTGCATGCTACTGGATTTGCCACATCTCTCAAACCATATATGTTTAAGTTGGAACTTTGTGTCTATCTGCATTAGTTTGGAAGATACAGAGCTTTTAAAATTTTAATTGCCCCTAACTTACATAAATTTAAACATCATGACTATCCCATGCCAGGAGCTCAATTTCACTGGCAGGTCAGTCACTATGTCAAGTTTGGTGATTTTTGGAGTAATGGTGTCTGAGAATAACTCTGGATAAATTTGGTCATGAAGAAAAAAAGAAAAGAAGGAACAAAAGAGAGAAAGAGCAAAAGAGAGAAGAAAGAAAGAAAGAAAGAAAGTTTGGGTTTGCACCCATGACTCAACTCACCACTCATACCTACTATCAACTGTGATGGACCCATGGGCACATAGGGACACAATAAGCCATATACGTGTGTGTGTGTGTGTGTGTGTGTGTGTGTGTGTGTGTGTGTGTACACATATATATTGCCATCGCCATGTCTGTCAATCTGTCTGTTACCCTTGCAGATGCAATAACTTCAGCACAAATTGAACTACCACCAAGATGTCAGTGTATATATCACTTCTGATCTTCTGAATCTAATATATATGCTTGAGTGTGTACACACTGTTTTAGCCCAGTTCAGATGACAAAAGTTTTGGATGAATGAATTTGTGATCCCTACATGAGGTCACATGCAACATAAACAGTCTATCTATGCATGCAGCAGGAAACAAAACTGTCTATGGTATCTTTATGCACCTATGTGAAAATTAGTCAAATTGAGCATACATGTAATTCAATTACTAACATCCACAGGCATAAAAAAATATAACTTCATGAATTTGGCAAAATGAATCATGGATATAAGATGAGGATGCATACTTATGTGCAATGTGTTTTCTTAACTGGACCTGCAGTATCTTAATCTTAAATCTGTGCTTAATGCACATATGTTTGCTAATTACATTCTAATTGACCTACTCAGCCATCCAGCAGAGTTCAAACCTGCTGATAAGCAATCTCTGTGAAGTATCCCAAGAACAACTTACTGCATCTTACTTTCATAGTACCAAGTATTTGACATTCTCCTCACATCCTGTTACATAACAAGCATGTCTTACAACCTCTTGCCAAATTTAATTACCTCTAGCCCTGCCTTCAGTACATCTTACTCCCTCTTACCACTTTCTCCTTGTCTAGCACCATGAGAAAAGCATCTTACTTTATCTTACCAGAATTGGGTAAGAGGAAGTTAGACCTTATTTGCACTCAAACTTTCCATTAAGACATTTGCTGGACTCCTAGTGGTAGGACCGCATTTAGATATGAATACATCCTATTTAAATCGATCCTATGTAACAGAATCCTGGTTACTACGGACAGAAATTGTACCAAAACTGATTGGCGAAGATAACAACTTTGGAAAGAAACCAACAGTTTTAATTTAACTGACACTTGGTTGGTCCTGAATTTAAAATGTATTGAGTACCAATAGCTTAAAACCAAAAGCAAAAAACAAAAACAAAACCTAATTTTTATGATGTGGATGGGGTAATGTATAAAAGCGGAAAGATCATCCATTTTAAACATGTTTCAACAAATGTTGAAGTTGCCTAAGCCATAGCACAGATAGAAATGTGTGGTTCCGGTAACCTGACAGACCCTACAAAAAAAACAAAAAACAAAAAACAAAACAAAAAAAACAACCGTAAAACTAATGGATCAAAAAAGGGTACTTTCAAGCTGCTTTGCCTTAATTAAAATTGATCGACTCAGGTGGAGTGATTTTATCGTGAAAGTGGCCACCGTGTGACGTTATTTTGCCGAAAGACCAATCTGTCTGGAGGGTTAACTTGGGCCGGGGAAACAGCATAGCTGCATAGCCACAGTTGTGAAACAGCATAGCCCTGTCTGTTCGTTGATTATTATCATAATATTTCGCGAGGTAATAGGTGTCTGTTCTCCGAGTTACCTCCGCAAAAGTTCGTTAAAATACTTTCAAAACATGATTACTATCTTAACTTTATTCTGCCTACTTGTTTGTGTCTGAAGCAGTTATCGTCGTTAGTCACCGATCCAAATGCGACACGATACCTTTAGCCGCCATGTGGCGAGCGCCATTTTGAACTTTGTGCAATGCATTAATTGCAGGAAAGTCTCACAAAAGTACATTTGATTTGGATATTAAAGTGAATCCCGGCCACAGCATATATCATATCTTTATTGATGCTCTGAAACATTTGCAATATATATACTTTTGGTTTCATATATCTTAACCTCCCCACCCACTCACCCCACCCCGATCGTCCTAATACTCATTTACAAATCATAGGGTGTGAATCCACAGCTTTCAAAATGGCAACCAAGTCGCTAGGATATTTGGAATAGGTAGAATCCAAAATATATGCGTGACTAGTGTTAAGGTAGGCTAAGTTGTTGAATGAATGGAATGAACAATATATAATGGGACTTTTCCAGAGTGAGCATTACCTGAAAATGTAAATACAACGACATACAGTGACCAGTTGTAGGTCCCAGAATAGGGATTTTATATCAGACACTGAAGTCGCCCCCAGGCTATGAATTAAGTAGCAGCACAGGGCACACGAGGCTAGACCCCCGCTCAGTCAAAGATACAGCTTAGTGGAGAAGGTTGCCCCGATAGTGGATACACGTCCAAAAGTACCAGGGGGTTTCATATTAGTGGCAACCATTTGTACTATTTCAAAATGAAACAAAAAATCCTTCTTTAGATCATCCTCATGATTCAGTTCAAATGTTGTCAATTCAAACAGGAGATGCTTCACTGTTTTCTCAAACTTCACTCGGCTTTTGAGTTTCCAGATGGATCTGAATATTAATTTTGCTGACAATGCTGTTTGATCCCATGCAGAGGACGGGCCTTTAAATAGGTCAAGCTCGTTTTTATTAAAGGTGTGTACCATGTGACTCCTGTATATTCGAAATAAAGGGAAGTCATCTAGGCCATCCACTTATTTCCTTACTAGACATTCCGCATTCCTTCGTGCGTACAGCAGTCATCCAGACAGCGATAAAGAGGATACTGCATATATGCATGAGGTGCAGATATTTCAGTTTTGCGTAGAATAAAGTGTCCATAAGGGACGAAACGCACAGACTAGCCTATGCGTGACTCGCAAATTACAATCTCACTTCAAATCCAACCAAATCTTTGTGGAAACCCTTAAAACTGTAAAATGACACTAGAATTTGCTCATAACACTGCCGGCCACAAACACCACCCGCGCAAGAATACACATAATTACACGTGTTTCAACGTAGTAAGGTCAATTATATATATATATATATATATATATATATATATATATATATATATATATATATATATATATATATATATATATATATATATATATATATATATATATATATATGTTCCTCGCAGGTGCAAGCCTTTTCTTTTCCCTAAAATGCGTTCCTCTTCAAATTCAGCAGATACATGTAAAGTCAGTCTTAACTGATGCCATGCTATTTAAGTGAGAACATAGAGAAGCAGACGGCCACCAGACGTCTGCTGCCCAGTTTTAATGGAAAAGTTGCATGACAATCCATCAGAGTTAGGTCCCCAGTGGGGAAGTCAAAGCTTCTGGATTGGGAGTGGTATCCAGCTCTTTATTTTATTAGCGCCATATATAAGGATTACGTTTACACGTAGTTTGTCATATAAACTATTCTTATTGAGGACTCTGTATAAGGATTACGTTTACACGTAGTTTGTCAGATAAACTATTATTCTTATTGAGGACTCTGTATAAGGATTACGTTTACACGTAGTTTGTCAGATAAACTATTATTCTTATTGAGGACTCTGTTTAAGGATTACGTTTACACGTAGTTTGTCAGATAAACTATTCTTATTGAGGCCTCTTTATAAGGATTACGTTTACACGTAGTTTGTCAGATAAACTATTCTTATTGAGGCCTCTTTATAAGGATTGGGTTTACTTGTAGCTTGCCAGATTAACTATTCTTATTGAGGCCTCTGTCAGCGCATACAACGAAAATCACAGCACTGTATCGTTAAAAGTGTATTTTAAGCAAGCACAAGTTCTGTGATCTATAGTTTGAACAGTTCTGTCAATTAAGGGCTTATTTCTGCATAATCTCTATTTTTGAATCTTCAATTCATGTAGCCAATCTTCAATAATACAAATTGAAGACCATTGTAATATATACCTATCAAAATATTATGATCTCGTAATACACTTGAAATGAAAGGGCTCGTGGGACCGCACATGCACACCCATAGAAAGCAACGCGAATGTAAAGTGGCAGGTGTACATGTTGCATATAAAATTTTGCTATAGTCTTCTTTGCCATCCCTTTAAGATCAAACTTCACCATACTGACGACTCCAGATTGAGTATATGGTGCATATAACATTTTGCTATACTCTTCTTTGCCATCCCTTTAAGATCAAACTTCACCATACTGACGACTCTAGATTGAGTACATGTCACCCCTCCCATAGTGGACTTTTTACCATAGGGTCTGGGCAGCCTGGCTCCTCCTACCTAAATAGCCTCGCCTTTTTGCACAGCACAGGAACGACGTAGGAAAGACAACAACGCCCGATATAATGTAAAACATCATTGTTGCATGCATCGCTGCAACACCTTCGAAAGTCACCATCTGTTTGGTCAAATAGATTCAAACAGTCAGGGCAATGATAAGTGATTCAGATACGGGGAAATTTGGCAAAACAGGATTGTATCGGCAAGTAAAAGACCGAAGGCCGGTTAGGCCAATAAAATTCTCTCTGTCATGTTTAAATCTATTAATGATATAGGTTTGACAATGACACAGCGCCACTCACAAAATGTCTCTAAGTATCAGTAAAAAAACAGAGATGGTCGCTGTCAGGGCCTCCCATAGGTGAAAGCTCTGCTCAATGAGATCACTAAACATTGGGAAGGTGGGCCCTATAAATATGTACATGAATACGGTACTTTGGCTCACCAGGGTGTCCCTGTTTCTGTATGTATACCCATAGATTTATATATCTTGAAAAAATATCACCAATTTTCTGAAAATTGACGATCTAAAAAGTCACTGAGTGGCATTGTTGTCCTTTTATTTGTGTTAGTTTCATCAAGATTGGTAGATCTACTGTTAAATAATCCTGTTTTAAGTTGAAATGAGTCTCTAGAATTCTTCAAATGTATGTCACAGTGTCATAAAAATAGTTTGTTTGCAATGGGCACCGCCTTGTACCCACTATCCTAACCGACGTATAACATTGGGCCTCAGTTATACTTATCCCTTAAACTCTCTCACTAGAGATTGTTCCAGTAGCAACATGAAATATTTGCCTGTTAGCACCACCCTTACTTAATGTATTCACTTTGCTTTCTTTGGTACTGCATTAAACCGAGCCTATTGAAATTATGCTCCATGAGTATAAAGTTGATTTATGTCCAAGATCATTTATGTACATTTTGATACTAAACGTGATATGTACCAATAATTCTACGAGCTCATGATATGGTTATGGAGCTAGAGTCTTTCTATCTCCAGGGTATACAGATTGATATTGTATAGACTGTTTCCTTTATGAAAGGAAAAAAGAACAAAAGTATCTTATCAAAGTATTTTTTGTTGTAAAAGAATAGATTACATTTGGAAAATCTACGTCGAATTATGCATCCTTAGGATGGTAATCATCGGACATATTGCTATCCTAATTCGCTTGACGCGTTGTCAATAAAGCTTCATTTGACATCGCAAGGGTTATTCGGGCTTGAATGGTGTCTACTGAGAACAACGCATTGGCAAGTGTCAAGGTTGTTCAGTACGGTAGAGTGCACTGATTTTGCTGGGTATTTCATCCAATAAAATAACCAAGTAATTTGCACTCTGAACAAAATAAATGCAAGAAACAAATTGTGTAGGCATGAAATGGCATGTTCCAGATCACTGATAGACGCCCCGACATTGCCGCTCCTACATGTCGGTCAAGCTCTGAACGTTGGCACAAATTATAGTTATTCATTCATTCACAATCCAAAATAATAGTGATTAATGTACATGGACATGATTAAACAAATCAATTAACTTTATGGAATGTGTGATTGATCTTTTGGAATCCAATTTTTACACAAAAGAGAATATTTTCATTCAAAAATACTTCGTCTGATGCAAGAATGTCCCTGTACAATAGTTCTGGATGAACATGATGACACGTGGCGTCGAACAAACTTTCACGTCTATTTGTTGTTTTCGTTACCCGTATTGAAAGTATAGCATTAGATAGCTACAAATGTTCTTGACTAACATTCATGAATTGAAGATTCGCCTGCCAAAACAACTGCTAACTGCTGTCGATTCACTCTTATGCAAGTATGTGCTTCTGCTGTGTGCACAGTGGGATTTACTGGATTTAGCATTACAGACATTGACATACTGCTTATAATTTTTATATATGATGCTTCTCTGTCTGACTGACACATTATAATGTTGAATAATATGCAGATGCAGTTAACAAATGATGATACCTATTGCATAATTGTTTTTACCACGCTCATTCCACTGGATTTTTTTTATATTTCCATCAGTGAAGTTTCAGCAACTTTTAAGATATTTGCATGAGCTGTGACATTAAAAAGTCAAAATCCCACACATAAAGCTAGAAGTAGTTTTCATCTCACAGTAGTGATTAATCGGATAAAGAGTCGGAGGACAGACACAGGAAAGATCAATTGTTTGGTGCAAATAGCCATTGGTCTGGATATTTCTCATGACAGGTGACATAAAGTCTAATGTAAGCAAAGCTATGGCTACATAGTCATCACGAGAGATAACAGGAAGTCTTATGTTGGCAAGGCTATGGTTACATTGTAATCATGAGAGATGACAGGAAGTCTAATGTTAGCAACGCCATGGCTTCATAGTCATCATGAGAGATGACAGGAAGTGTAATATCAGCAAAGCTATGGTTACATAGTCACCATGCGAGATGACAGGAAGTCTAATGTTTGCACGGCTATAGCTATATAATCATCATGCGACATGGCAGGAGGTCTAATTTTAGCAAAACTATGGCTACATAGTCACCATGAGAGATGACAAGAAGTCTAATGTTAGCAAGACTATGGCTACATAGTCATCACGCAAGATGACAGGAAGTCTAATGGTTACAAGACTATACCTGCATAGTCATTATGAGAGATAACAGGAAGCATAATGTCGGCAAGGCTATGGCTACATAGTCATCATGCAAGATGTCAGGAAGCCCAATGTCAGCACGTCTATGGCTACATAGTCATCATGAATTATAACAGTAAGTCTAATGTTAGCAAGGCTATGGCTACATAGTCATCATGAGAGATGACAGGAAGCCTAATGTCAGCATGTCTATGGCTACATAGTCATTATGAGATATGACAGGAGGTCTAATATTAGCAAGGCTATGGCTACACAGTTACCATGAGTGATAACAGGAAGTCTAATGTTAGCAAGGCTATGGTTACATTGTCGTCATGAGAGATGACAGAGGTTCTAATGCTAGCGCGGCTACGGCTACATAGTCATCATGAGAGATAACAGGAAGTTTTATATTAGCAAGGCTATGGTTACATAGTCATCATGCGAGATGACAGGGAGTTTAATGTTAGAACGGCTATAGCTACATAGTCATGATGCGACATGACAGGAGGTCCAATGTTAGCAAGGCTATGGTTACATTCTCGTCATGAGAGATGACAGAAGGTCTAGTGGTCGCAAGGCTATGGCTATACAGTCATCATGCAAGATGACAGGAAGTCTAATGTTAGCAAGGCTATGCCTGCATATTCATCATGAGAGATAACAGGAAGTCTAATGTTAGCAAGGCTATGGCTACATAGTCAACATGAGAGATGACAGGAGGTCTAATGTCAGCGAGGCTATGGCTACATAGTCATCATGAGATATGACAGTAAGTGTAATGCTAGCAAGGCTATGGCTACATTGTCGTCATGAGAGATGACAGGAAGTCCAATGTTAGTAAGGCTATGGTAACATAGTCTTCATGCGAGATGATAGTAAGTCTTATGTTAGCAAGGCTATGGTTGTCATCAAACTAAACATAATTTTCTTCATAATAACAACTCCACATATCAGCTGCCTGGATGTCATGAGTGTGAAATTATAAAGTGGAAATGCATGAGCCTTGGAGGACACAGATCCCCGACATCAAGCAAAAGATACTGGTCATCATGTGTTTTATCAACGAATTCACTCCTTTAAAGATAACGATGTTGGCTATTGTAACAAGCAGAGGCAATTACTAATACGCTTAAAAGCAGCATTGTGAAAACAATAGCCTACATCATTATATCAGATATTGTATTTGGTAATATATTCGGGTGGAATTTCCAAAGAACATGTCGAGGAAAACAATGTTATGTAAATTGCAACACATGAAAGGGTCGTCACCTTCAGATGTGACAAATGACTTCATAAACATATGCTGTGTTTTTGTATTTCAGTGACACTAATCTATGATATATTTAGATATTCTGAATTTTGAAGGCCCATGAATGCCTCTTAGCAATGTATTATAATATTTTAACTTTTCAAGTTTAATGACCGGAGATTGTATAGATCGCAATCTAAATTTCATATTCATTATACGTGGTCAACTCCCAGCTTAACTCATTCCACCCGATAGAAGACCGAGTCAACAGCTTCCCTTGCCAAGGAAAGCTGTTGACCATGGGCGTATAATTTGGAATTATCTTCTATGCAAGTTTCGTCCAAACTTTCAAAATATCCCCAAATTAGTAAAATACAATTTGCAAACGACATTTATATATTAGCGGGAAAAGGCGTCATTAAGGTGGAATAATTGAAACAGTGCCTTACATGTAAAATGCGGACATCCTGATAAATGTTGGCTGCCAGGACAACAGTCAACCTGAACATTAACATTCCGTTCAGATTGTAACACATGGGAGTGTATATAACATGGGTAAGAGCCATTTATATCACACGCTAAAATGTTTGGCTTGAGGCATACCTCAAAGGTCTGCTCCGTCCAATATACATAACGTATAAACTTCGAATTGTAGGTACTGGGTTTCTAGTCGAACAGTGTTGCCCACTGTGCCTCATAAATATAAGTTATGGCTCTCTGTACAAGTTGCCTGGTCGGATACATCCAAGCAATCACCCATAGCATTACACATTACAGACAATAAGCGGCATCCGTTCACCCTGCAACGGAAATAAAGCTTACCATATGAACAGAAGGGAAATTTGCATGTTCTGAGGCCAATAGCTAGGGCTTCCATTTTGCAGTCATGTTATGTGCACACATTATTACGTTGAAGTTCATCAGTGCTATCTTCACAATCAGCATAGCCAATACAAGCATGATAGTCCAAAATACATTTCTGACTACTGCATAGAAAAATGCTGATTCACAAAAAGATTGCTCACTAAGCACTTCTCTTTGTTACATTATGCGAAAAGTGAGGAATGAAACTGTACAAGATTTGTTCGACGAAAATTGTAAAATGGGACAATTTTATTTCAGTCCTGTTTTCGCACATAATCTGCATCAGGTTGTAGCAAAAACCTTGTGATTAAGTTATAATCATGCATGCAAATTACTATTTGACCGCAGTTACTTGGCAAAGTTGCCCCTGATACAATCCAGCTTTTTAGGACTAATCACATATATAAGGTAGTGTACAATCCATGGAATGTCTGATACCAATGCACGGTTCCTTGTTATCATTTTAGTATGTTCATTTTTAAAAAGGCCCTTTGCCATTGACAAACCTTGTATACTATTTATTGCGTTCGATTGAATCCCGTTGTGCTTAAGTGCGGCATATAAGACAAGCGTATGTAAAACAACTGCTCTCACACTAAACCAAATAAATGGTTCATCTGCAAACCTGGGCTTGCTGTAACCTTTTGCTTCATAGTAAAGCAAGACACGTGCCATTAGAGAGGGACTAAAGCTTTTGACACAAACAGGTGCCGTGTGCTTTTACTGCCAATGTTTTCATTTTGGGTGGATTCACCTTCAAATGATGCATAATTCACAATTGTATTACATGCAGTGATAAACCAGAGGGTCTTGTGATAGGTCGTCACAGACGTAAGGGCAGCACACTTATCTGACTTATAAAATTGATTCATTCGAAAAGGTTTCTGAAGTATTTGTAAATCGGTAGCAGATACTAACTTACTGTGATGCAAAATATGTTTTTTAAGTTAAAAGACACTTTGCGTCTATTCGATCATGGGCTGAGGTTTACCATTAACCCATATTTCAAATTGGCCCGAAAAAGACAATAAAATTACATATATCCCATTATACAAAGAAATGAAAAAGTGTTTTTAAACATACTGCACATAATATGCTTATTTTTATTTGGGCTCTTTGGTTATTATACATGGTTGTAATTTTGATGCATCAACTTTCTTTAAGGCTATAACCTTAAAGCAATCCGTCCCAATGTTTGTACAACGAAGTATTGGTAATGATGATGCATTTACCGCTTCAGCATATGCGGAATAAATGTTCGTCATTAAAAATAATCAATTCTATATTTGACTATTGTTTCCTTCATGGCCAGATCATTTCTCTCTGCACATCATTTGACCTGTAAACACTAGAACCATGCCCTTGACAAACCAAAGATTGGTGGTGCTACTGCAGCAGAAGAATAAGTAGGTCATGTACCAACAGAAGCATAGGCCAATTCAGACAAAGCAGACAGATGCATATTTTACCTCTTTTACCGTGTATTTCAGATTTTCCATCATGAACATGGTCATATACTTATAACTGCATAAAAATGTGAAACAAGCACATTCACCTATATCCACTTAAAGCATACTGAGGTATTTACTCCCTTGTGCCAACTACATCTAAACATTTTATAATGGACACATAATCTGTTCCTTTTGTATTTCAAACCTAAGTTTAAGTTAAATCTGGACACTGCCTGATAAGATGTAAAGGATACAAAATATGGGTCGCATATGCCAGTAACCTGGACTAAACAATTTAAAGTACCTAAATGTTGATACCAATTTGAAAATGGATTTAGGTTACATTCAGTTGAATGATAAAATGTTATAAAGTGCATGCTGAGAAAGTGCACTTCCCCTAGGAGGAGAAAAATATACCATATGTACAAACTAATACGTGCATTAAAGCCCATAAGACTGGATGTTATCCACAGCCTAAAATAAAAAAATTAAATGCAAAAAGACACATGAAACAAAAATCTGACTGAGTTAAACTATTTACTCAGCGTGCAGATTCGGACTGCATGAAGGCGACTTGGGTTCACTTCTCCATCACACAACTTCTTTTTAAAGAAGCCATGAGTATGCAACCGGGCAAATCAAAAGGTAATTCTGGAATAGGATATTGCGCTTTGCACACCACAGCAGGAACCAATGTAAAAGTCTCTGTTAGTGACATAACTTTCCTGCTAGACTTTTGACAGGTGGTGTGTAGGTCTGTGCTACTCCTATATTTTCAGCACCAAGATGCTGAAATTTCAGTCCAATGAAATGAATCCAGTGCACCTGTAGCCATTGGATTATGGTTGATGTTATCAACTGCAGATGCTGTGAACACACCTATGTTGAGTGATGATGACCATATTGCCCAAATGCTCTCAAAGTGGCTTGTGGCAGAATTCCCTGGGTGTGCTGACATTTCTAACACCCGATCATATGAAACAGACAGTCTAAGGCTGTACATAGTATCTACCAGATCTCTTGCCATGTCTTTGAGTGAAGTATGCCCCCCCCCCCCAAAAATGGCAATGGCATTTCCTTCTGTTCTGTGTGTCTGGTACCCAAAGATGCTTTGCAGAAGTGCACATGGGTATTGTATGTCAACATCTGAGAGAGTGAAAATCTTGGCTGTGATAAATAATTCGATTCATCCTTGATGTTGGTCCCATGTAGGATCAAGGTGATGAGCATAAGAGATGTCAAGGGACTATCTTGGTCTCTGTTGTACAAACACACGAGCATTGCAACTTTGCCTCATTAGATATCAAATCTCCTTTGCTAAGTTTGGCTATAATCTTATCTTCAAGATGCACTGCACATTGCCTCACATGGTTGTCCACATCCAACGTTGTGGCTTCAAGAAGTGGTTTTCCACTTTTTTCAGGCTTGTCACACAAGAAACATTTTGGGGTTGAATCTGCAGTTCGAACCACGTTTTGATGCATGAGTTTTCAGTAGAGGACGTACCTTCATCATCACAGCTTTGTTTTTGTTTGGCACCACGTTTCAATTCAGTTTTGTTAAATTGAAGACTACAGCCTTTGTGGAATTTGGCTTTCTGTTTCAAAAAGCACAAGCCCATCTCTGTCTTCCAGACGGTTTAGCCTTATATCACCTGGCAAACATTAGCTACCATTAAATGCTGCCAGATTTTCAGCCAAAGACATATAGCCAGCACCATGAAATCGCCCTGCATGCTCAGCTGGGTAGGTCAGTTTCTCTCTGGAAACTTCGTAACAAAGGAGGCACAGGTTCCAGTCTGTGGGCTGTTTGTTGGCTATGGCTTGCGTTACATGACCCCCTAGGACAAGTTTAAAAGATATGCACAGTGTTAAATATTAAGTTATTTGCTAAACTATGAAACAGCTAATGAACACCTTTGCATCAATGCCGTCTGACACTACAATGGGAAATACATTACTGATCAGACAGAGAAATAACTCTAGAACAATTCATTTTTTCCACAAGCATCCAAGATTTCAACTGGCATCTGTTAGGATGCTCCAAACATAACATGACTTGTGACAGTACAACAGGTACACACATAAGCTCCGGCACATGTAAATTTGTGTGAAAAATATACACCAAGTGCAAATTAAGTGCTTTTGTTAAAAAGATATGTATATATATATATATATATATATATATATATATATATATATATATATATATATATATATATATATATATATATATATAGACAGAGTAAGGGTACCAGATGACATGTAGTTAATAAAGAATATTTCAAAGGTTGAGAGGACTGGTTTAAAACCACCATTTGATTTTTCTGGGTGACTGCATGCCTCAAGTCAGGAGTGGAATTTGTTTCTTCATATTGGTATTGGAAGATGAATGTTGATGCTTTGGTAACTCTGGAATATCTTTGCTGTCATTGTTGGGTTTGAAATTTATGAATATGGGTCATTTTTTGCTGTAGTATTTAATAAATACTTCATTGGCTATGTTGTGTTGTGGGCTGTTCTCCGACTCATAGTTATAATGGAGGAAGAGGTGTTTATAGTGTTCCAGATTCATAAATATCACAAAAACGATGTAAGCCTACTTTTTTTCTTTTGCTGTAAACTCAGCTGACTGACAAGTCAGGAGAACTAAACAATGATAGGCCTACCAGGTCTCTTTTTATTTTTGGCAGAGTAATAAAATTTGGGTTTTGAGTGGTTAGGCTTATACATTTTGGAAACACTATAGTCCTTAGTTAATGAAGAATATTTCAAAGATTGAGAGGACTGGATTAAAACCACTGTTGCCTTTTTTGGGTGACTGTCTGTATCATGTCAGGAGTGGAATTTGTTCCTTCACATTGGTATTGGAAGATGAATGTTGATGCTTGGGTAACTCTAGAATCTCTTTGCTGTCATTGTTGGGTTTGGAATTTATGAATATGGGTTATGTTTTTCTGTACTATTTGATATTACCCACAAACCCTACTAGTTTTCATTATATAGCCACCATCACTTAAAGACTTTCATTTAAATTCAAGTTTTTATTTCAACTTGCACATTAAGACAGGCCACCACATGGTCTCTTTTTGCAAGAATTACCAACATGCCTTTGCATTGCAGTAGCTGCCTGTAAAAACGAATGGGCATAACCATATTTGGAACAATTATGGCTACTAGGTGGTACCACAAATGACTATGGGTCCAATTCTTTGGCAGTAATGTCAAGAAAGGTTTCGATTTATGAGAAATTGTCATAATTATAAATGTTATGACATAGTTTAGGCTGATTTAATATGTGTTAGCCAGATAATAAACTGTGGCCATTTTGTAAAATGGTCACCATGACTTACACAGGAGTGATGGGAAGCTTGCACATTCATAGTTCCATTATTCCTACTAGGGCAGTGATACTGTGCTGGGGAGTTCAGAGGCATATACACACCAAGCACTAAAGTGAAAATCCAGTATGGGCAAACATTACAGCCATTCCTTATTCATTAATAATCATATATAAGCATTATTTCCCCCTAGTGTCTCTAATCTTGAGATCATTCTATTGGTGTGCAGAATACGTGTGCCAAGTTTGATGCTTTTATCATAAAATGCATAATCTTATGACATCTCTGCTTGACTATATGGTAAATGGTGCAAGACGGGAAATTGAGTCATGCAAAGCTGATCGTTTGGGCAGCATATGAGGGAGAGATAAAGAAACAGTGCCATGTTGGCATGTATCTTTCCTAGGTGAGCCACAAGAACATTTAGCAGAATCCTTTACACCAATTTTTAATAGACTTAAATGCAAATTTAATAGGATTGCATCTAGATGAGGACGTGTATGTTAAACTGAAAGTAAACTATTGCCAATGTTATGAAGTTCCTGGAATTTTATTGGCCGAGAGGTTTTTATTATTATTATTATTATTATTATTATTATTATTATTATTATTATTATTATTATTATTATTATTATTAATACTTTAGATTTGTATATCTGCAATGAAAATTCCGAGTCTTGGGGGGAAGTTGGTTCCAGAGCCTGGAGGTGGAAGGAAAATATGATGTATCAAAAAGGTCAATTCGAGCACAAAGATTAGGAAGACCAAATCTCTGATGGGTATCATGGGTGTGACCTCCGGGAGTAGACATGCTAAATTGGATGGAACATACTGATTCGGGAGCGTGATTGTTTACAATTATATACATTAAACCAGGCCTCCAAGCCCCACTCTTCCCAAATATATATTTTTATAGGCTTTTAAAATAAAAATACAGGTTTTTAGTAGCTTCCTGAGCACCAAAATAAAGGCTTTTATAGGTTTTTAGATTGGAATAATTAGGATGATGTGCCAGGAACACAGTGGATTTCTTACCTCAAAAGTAGTGGGAGGTGGGTTTATCTCAACCACGTCAGAAGCTGAAGTTTCAACCTCATGGGAGGGGAGGGGAAGCAAACAACCTCATGGGAGGGGAGGGGAAGCAAACTCTTCATGGCCCGAGATTTGACTCACCATGCCCATGGTTACATAAGGGTTAAAGTTAGACCTATTTGAAGTACTGGCTTTGTGAATCATTTTTATTCCATCAACTTATTTGTAATTTAATAATTTTTTGTAGGTCTATCTGCTTGAAATAGGGAATTCTGAGAGTTAACGGTGTGCACTGCAGCAGTAAAAGTGCCTACAGGAGGAAATTACGTTAACCCTGCAACCCCTGAGATAGAATTACCCACAGCTGGCCTGGATTCATTTTCCAGTATTTAATTCAAGCGGAAAAAAACTACTCTACTGTCCAGTTCATCTGTATTAAACGCCAGATGATTCCTAAAATGTGTGGAAACAACAGGCCTACTATCACAATTCAGATCTATTTGGGCCTGACCCATGTCTCTTGCAGTAGCAGAGAGTGTCATGTTTTTAGACTTGTACATGTTGTGTACAAAAGAAGTAACCCTGGTGTAATTTAAAATCAGTGCAACTTCTTACACTATTCCTAAAAGTAGAATAAACTAACCAGGCTACAAGTGAAAGAGAAACTAAATCTCTCGCACACTAAACTCTGAACTTAGAATGTTGAAATATGTATTTTTAAGTTCAAGTGGGAAGCTAAGAATACACACGTATTAAGTGGCTGTATAAATACTGACGTTATGCTCAGGTATATGGTCTCAAATAAAAGTTAAGTCAAAGGCTTTGTCGAAATCTTAAACAATGAAAGAGCACAAATATGCAATCACAAGCCCTATCAAAATTTGTAAACATGAAAGAGCACAAGCTGTAACCAGAGTCAAAACTGCAGAACCAGCTTTGGAGAAACCTTTAATCAGCTGCCACTAAAAATATTATCCACGAAACACACACAAATGAGCCCGTAATCACTATCTCTAACTCTCTCAACGCAATGTACATGTACGTTGATTTCTGCACACAGGTGTACACATCTACAAGGGGCAGTCAAAAAGTTTTTACCCTTACCTGGATGTAGTAGTGTTAGGATCATGAAATTGGGCAGAAGTCTTTAAGAATGTTATGTATAGATTATGTGATCCAAAATATTACGTTTTTTGCTTTATTGAAAAAAATATACAGAATAGACTAACGTAGCTCCATGCACAATCAAAAAGCATAGGTTTAATTGCAATTCTAAGTACATATGTAAGAGGTCCCTCATGCAGTTTTACTCGGTACAAAAATTTCCTTTTTAAAATCAATATTTCCCACAAGTATGTACTAACTTACTCAGTGTATCTAAATGATGCCACATGCATGGATTTTGAGGAGAGGACTAGTTATTGTATCCAATGTCCAAAAAAATGCAAAATCGATTGGTTTTGCTAATTTCTAAAATTATAAGAAATGCATCTCAAATGGCAATTTATCGAATCATTACCTTCCATGTTCACAAACATTGTGGGACAATACATATGTAAGCATTCCATTATTACACGTTCTTAGTTTTTAATGTACTTGAAAACATAGGTAGCACCTTAAGTGTTCTACTAGGAAAATGAGTGTCCAGCAAAACCGACAGCATGAAAACAACAAAAAGTCACTGCTGCTCAACTTAATCATAGACAATAACAAATGGACATAGGGAATCAATAGTGGCATCATCTAATCCCTTAGTGTGAAAGCGCACATGTATGCTCTCATAAGCGAAGAGAAGCCAATAGCTCTTTTCCATTCTTGACTGTGTGTGGAGTTGCATCAATTGATCCTGTATAAAACATTTTTTAAAAGAAAGCAAATTGTGAAATGTTTGTGTCACACATCTGAAAAATATTTTTAAACGTCCATGCCAAATTTCGTGATCCTAGCACTACTCCATCTATGTCAGGGTCAAAACTGTTTGACCACCCCTCGTAATCGCAGATAACATGCGATACGAGAATTGTAGCACTGTTGTTGGAGCACCAGCTAGACCTGAAATATAAATATAAATCTACAGGGTTAGAGGTATATAATGGAGCTTCGCAATGTACCACAAATACACAGAGTGTTATAAAAGGCAGGAGTTCAGCCATAATAATATATATGGATAGAAAGCCAGAAGAAATGTGTCCAAGAGGATTAATTTATCTAAGAGGACTTATTTATTTATTATATGTCGTGTATACAGCAGAGTATCCGCAAGACAGACTTGCAAAAATCTAAGACAATAAGGTGAACACTGTTTCTTTTTCATGATGACAAATTTGTTCTAGCAGTGTTTCAAAATTGTATACATAACTCCCTGAAAAAGTTCAAGATTATGACAGATTTAAAATATAGGTTTTCATGTGTTTTATAGGTTATTTAAAAACAATGGAGGCTCCTAAATTAAAATATAGGTTTTTAAAGGTTTCGCTGGGAGGCCTGATTAAAGTCAATTTGGATATTTCTCTATGTTCAGCCAGGATCAACCATTCAGTTTCCTCGTATTAAGCACTGTTGGTTCCATGCATTGCACCAGTAACAACACGAGCGGCATCTAATAATTGAATATGTACTAGTTTTTATATGCTGTACATGCAGCTAATCCAAACTGGAGTTCCATATTCCAAAATTGGTCATATAAAAGAGATATAAATAGTTGCCAAGGTTCGTCTATCCAGACCAAATTTTAAACTCTTCATTATGTTGATCAGTTTGCGTAATTTGTTACAAATTTGAGATCTATGATCGGACTATTTTATATCCGAACGAAGTAGTCCAAACTAAGTGCTTGTGATGGTTAACGTTTTGCCACACATGACCGTGGAAGACAATAGGGGGTTGATCTGTAGGATCAGATTTCCGAGAAATAAGCATTGAATCTGTTTTCAAAGCATGAAATGTTACCAAACTGTCACTAGACCATTGATAAATATTAGACAGACCCGAACTAATAACTTCAGTCGCTGAAGCTGCATTATCAATATTCAGGTAGGCCTACAGAAAAGTGTCATCAGCAAACAGAGTTAAATTATATCTGAAGAGGTCAACTATACCGTTTACATATGTAAAAACGTAAGAGGTCTAAGCACAGAACTTTTCGGAACGCCAGCATTTATTTACTCCCACCTAGAAACTTGACTTTGGACCGCTACGCGTTGGTAGCGATCATTGATATAATCAGAAAACAGGTCATGGAGATTTACAAAAAGTAAAAGGGATAGGCCTTGACACGCCCTTGTAAGTTGTTTCGTGATAATGGCATTGTCATTTAGCCACTTACGTGCAAAAGATTTACAAATTATATTCTTTCTGGTTGTTCAAAAACTTTTTAAACTGTGGGACTATTCCGACACTACACAAACCACGTGAAGCAATGTTAGTATTGTTACCAGGACTGCGCATTGCCCAGGCCAACTTAACTCCACTTTTGCGTGTGTGTGCTTGTGGGTCTGTCTGCATACAAGCCTGATCAAGTGGTACTAAAATAGCTCAAGCTAAGAAAATACCAAACGCAAATGATTGCATCATATAGTGACCAGTATAGTATTGAACTATTGCAGCTTTAAATTTACATGGAGTTAGGCTTTATCATATTGAATTAGAAAGGGTTACGCGTTCCTGAGGAGTGGGTATTACAGTAAAGGAGCGGGGAGAAATAGGCCCATCGCTGATCTGCATTCAGATTTTGGTGAAAATAGATAGGCCTATATGGGGCCGATGGGGGGGGGGGGGTACAGGCCCACATGTATCAGTATAATATACCCGATTTTTTTCTGTCAAGTGATTTGAATGCAATGTAAATCTTGATTATAATTTTGCAACTACTGTAGGCCTAAAACTACTGCATTTTTCTTCACCCTTTTTATTACATTAAGATAAATGTTGATGTTTTGGTAACTCTTGAATATCTTTGCTGTCATTGTTAGCTTGAAATGTATGAATATAGGTAATGTTTTTCCGAGCCATTTGGTAAATACAATGTACTACATTGGCTATGTTGTTCTGTGGGCTGTGTTTTGCGACTCATACTGGTTACATTAGAGTGTGTTGATAATGTTCCAATGAATCATAGATGTCTCAAAACAATGTAAGCCTTTTTTTTCCTTTTGCTGTAAATTAAGTGACAGGCCTACCATGTGTCTTTTTGTCTTTGACACAAGTGATGAAATTTGGGTTTTTTAAGTGGTCAGGCCTAGCCTATATGTTTGGAAAAACTAAAATCTGTTGTTAATGAGGACTAACGTTAGCTATTTCAAAGGTTGAGAGAACTGGTATAAAACCACCAGTTGCCTTTTATGTAAATTATGGGCAGCTGCCTGCCTAAAGTCAGGAGTGAAATTTGTTTGTTGTATGTTTGAGCAAATTGAGGGTAAATCTCCATCAGTTTCTACAGTGAAATTCAAAAGTGGTAACTTACTGTATATCACATGACCGAAACATTGTTACAGGTAAATTGCGACACGCCTGCATCAGTGACGTGATGCTTAAGAAATGAGGGTCGATTTTGTGTGTGTCATGGCATAATATTTACATTCAATCTAACTTTTAACATTGCAATTATAAGAGAGAGCCTGGTGTGTTATGAGACCATAACACATTAGCCTTGTGTGTTATGGAACCATAACACAAGTGTTCCGCCCACACTCCAATAAGCCACGCCTACCTGGATTTCCGGAACTTAACACTTGAACATGCTCGGCAAATCAGTTTTTGATCGTTTCTCTTAATTCTATGTATTAAGTTTCTAAATTTTGTGTAATTGAGCCGAAAAATTAAGAGGGAAATGTAAATATAAGCAATGAGGGTCGCTTTTGTGTGTGTTATGCCATAATGACGCGGGTGATCGAAGCTGGCATCCGGCGAGGCGCACTGGGGTGCGCCACGCCTTAGATGTCAGCTTCAATCACCCTCGTCATTATGCCATAACACACACAAAAGCGACCCTCATTGCTTATATTTAGGCCTATATTTCCCTCTTAATTTTTCCGCTCAATAATACGAAATTTAGAACATTAATACATAGAATTAAGAGAAACGACCAAAACCTGATTTACCCAACATGTTCAAGTGTAAAGTTTCGGAAGCCTAAGTGGGATGTGGCTTAATTATTGGAATGTGGGCAGGACACATGTGTTATGGTCCCATAACACAAAAGGCTCATGTGCTGTGGTCTCATAACACATTAGGCTCTCTCCTTTACTTGCAATGTTAAAAGTTAGATTGAATGTAAATATATTGTCAATAAAGACAGTCAATTGTACGCGAGCGAGGTTAGAACTTTGATTATACATGAAACTTTATTGACCTAAACCTGATACAAAGTATTGTCAGCATATGAACATACAACATATAAATACTGAAAATGAAATTATACACAAAATAGCCAATTTACGTTGCTAGGCATGTGATGGTACATATACATACATGAGCACATTTGGGCCATATTGTCATTGGACTCTGTACCCAAGCCAGGTGTAGCATGGTGGTGCTAATACAGTGATACTGTGAATACAGGGTGTGTCTTAAAAAACGCAACAGTTTGAACTTTTGTAATTTTGCCAAACCATATGAGGGCACTGATAAAAATCAAATTTGTTATGATGCATGTGGATCTTGACTTTATGTAGAAACTGGTTTAGTGTCATTTGTGTTTCGGATGACCGAGCAATCATTGTTTAATCAAAGCAACCCAAAATGTTGTTTGCCGCAGGTTGGCAGATCAGCAAAATGGCTTCAGTAACATGAAAAAAGTTCAATGTTCAAATGCAAATCATAGTCACATGTTGCAGAATATTTTACAAAATAACAATAACAGAAACAGCAGTAACAATCAAAGGCTTTATCTTCTCGATAAAGATCTGTAACAATAACAGGTTTTTTAACAGCAAAGACAAAAAGTCCATGGCACTTGAGATTGGTCAACAAAAAGGAATAACAACTGATTAAAACAATGTCACGTGTGTCTTGAATGTGTAGTATCAGGAAAATAAAATATCACAGTCAATGTTTTGAATATTAAGTTGCAGTCAACAGTAAAAATGCCCCAGGCCTTTGAAATGATTGCTGCACTAAGTTTAGGGTCCTGGGCCTTCCACATGCCCTCCATTTCGAGCAAGACACTCCTCTGCCCGGCGACGCATGTCTCTCATTGCTCGTCGCAACATCTGTGGATTCTGACGCAAATTATCGCACTCTGCCTGGATGCGGGCCTGCAGGTCAGCAAGGGGAGCTGGTGGGGTCGAATTATCCCTGTTATTTAAGTAGCCCCACAAAAAGAAATCACAGGGGGTCAGATCAGGTGATCTGGGAGGCCACTCAATGTAGTGGTTAAGCGCTACCACCCTATCGCCAAAGAGTTCATGCAGGCGATCGCGTACTGCGATTCTGCGATGTGCTGGTGCACCATCCTGCATCCACCATAGATATCGAAATCTTCCCAAGCGTTGACTAGGAAAGTTGGCATCCAGCTGGGGTACTACATTATTGTTTATCATGTCCAGGTAGTTCTGCCCATTCACATTACCTGGGAAGAAGAAAGGGCGAATCAATAGCCCATTTCCACATAGCCCAGCCCAAACAGTTATCTTCTGACGACTGTCACTCCTGTCATAATTGAATAGGGGTGGGGTGTGGCGTGGACCATACTGTCTTACATTCTGTGTATTGACTTCCCCGTTCATTGAAAAGCCTGCCTCATCACCAATAATGACATTTTCCAGGAACCGTGCTGGTCTAGCAAGAAGCCACTGACAGATTGCTGTTCGCCTGTTATGGTCTCTTGGTAGTAGCTGATGTCGCACACTTATCTTGTAGGGGTGCCACTGCAGATCCAGTCGGGTGATCCGGTTAAAGGAAGTATAATTTATTCCCAGTCCATTTCGGCGGGCACTGGTTTGAGGGTTTTGGATCAGCAGATCCCTAACTGCATTTATGTTGGCACCTGTGCGAACAGTGCGCCTCCGACCACTTCTACCTTTATTTAAGTTATGACTTGTGCCCCGTTCCTCATATTTTCTACAGTTTCTTAGAATGGTGCTTCTAGCAGGAACTTGTACATTTGGATACTGCAGTGCAAATGCATTCCTCACTGCTTCTAAGCTGCCTAAACTGGCATATTGTGTTACAACAAATGCTCTCTGCTGTGGAGTGAACTGCACCATTTTGTGGAGAAGCCACAAACTGAGTGGCTAGTGTGTTAACACGTGTGTGCCAGTTATGCTTCAGTTAATTTGTTTTCATATTGCAATGAAAACAATTGACCTTCCCTAATTGTTTGGAAAGACCTTACATAATGACAGATACAAGGCAGATTTCAGCCCAGAGGTACTGAGTGCAAGGAGAGAAAAGACAATTTCAAAGGTGAATCCTGCCATTGAATGGCTGCCTGCACACGTACACACTGTGTCAAAGGGTGCAAAATCATGGAAAACAAATCATGAAGACACACAAAATTGTCTCAGTGGGATCTGCCTATGAAGTTTTGTTGATATTTATATCCGACATTGAAATTTATTCCTATCCTGCAAAGTGCGGCAAATGGCATTTTCGGTCCCTTTAAAGAAACAATGCATGCTCAGTCATCCAGAACACAAATGAAACAAAATTGGTTTTAAAATGTAGCCAACATTTGAGTACATCAATGCAAAATTGGTTTTAATGAATGTCACCACAGGTTTGGATACAATTACAAAAGTTCTAACTGTTGCGTTTTTTTAGACACACCCTGTATAATATGGAGTATCTGGTGCACTCTAGTGTCCAACATTAGGCCTAACAGCCGAGCTTGTCATACGTTGAAAGATATTATTGACAAACTTTATGACCAGAGGAAAGACCATAGAAGACACAGGCGCTCGTAACGTTCAGTCAGTCAAGCTTCCGTGCTAATATACGTGGGTGGGGGGTGGGGTGGGAGGAGAGTGGGTAAAGAGGTTGGACCTGGAACATCTATGCGTTCAATGACCCACATAGCGCCATATCTGTAATAAAATATTGTGAATTTGTGTATTCATCTGTGCAGTCAATTGCCTGTGCTAGTAAGATGGTGGTGGATGGGCCTAAAACCACAACGTCGTCACATGGAGCTCCTACAATCTACATAGATTTAGGAGCTCCATGTGACCACGTTGTGGTTTTAGGCCCATCTTGAACGCATAGATGTTCAAGTTCCAACCTCTTTACCCACCCTCCCCCCTCTCCATCACCCCCACCCCCGCGTATATTATTAGCACGGAAGCTTGACTGGCTGAACGTTACGAGCGCCTGTGTTTGTACTCGGTCTCGAGTTCTGTGGATCGTCTAACAGAACAAAGGAGCACTGTGACTGATATGGGTTCTCCAGAACATGAAAAGACAACATTGTAATACACATGACACATGTATAGGACAATTTATATCAAACTTCCCGAAAACCGTTAATAACGGTTTTTAAGTGCAAGCACTTATTATATATTTAGGCCTATGGTCGATTTGCTAGTTTTCGGACAACGGATTTTTTGTGGTATATCGCGTTTCAACGTTGTTTCACATGCCCTGATTCGGAAAGTCTTCATATAGCAAAATTTGAGTTCAATGATCACATAGGCCTATAGCTGGAATTCTAATACGTTTGTTCTACATATCAACTTAAATGAGTAAAACACTAAAATGAGAAGAATATGCCAATCAGGAAAACTGCGAGGCACCAAATGATGACAACTTTAGCCTGCATCTCCTAATGTACCACGAAAACTCCTGTGTGATATAGCGAACTCAGTGGGGGGGGGGGGAGAGTTATAGTACAGTTTTGTTTCCCTTAATTACTATAAATAAAACCCTATCAACGAAAGGCAGACCAAGTGCAGAACAGTCGGAACTTGATCTGTTCTGCAGGCAAGCATTGTCGCACACGTGACCATTTGTCTGTTCGGCCAGACTGAACAGACAGAAAAATTAGTTACCTGACCATTTTGACATATACTGAACCCCAATGAAAAGTATCCACATGCCAATTTTGAAGTATTTTATTGTTTATACTTGAAACATTTCATACCTAGACGTGCTTAGAACTTAACAAAGCATTCACTTTTCTGGCGTAAAAATAATGTCACGCTCTACCGACATTAACGTCACTTACAGGCAAAAAATGTCATTAACTGCCCTAATTGAAAGTCACACAAATTTTTCTGTTCAATATGGGATGTGGCCACCTCGAGCATCAACACATGCTATACATCTGCGGCGCATACTGCTGACCAGGGTTTGAATTCTGTGTTGGGGAACATTATTCCATTCTTCCTGCAGAGCTTGGATCAGCTGGTTTCGGGTAGTAGGCCTATGTGTCCTCCGTTGAATACCTTGGCCTAACTGATCCCACAAATGTTCAATAGGGCTCAGATCGGGTGAGAACGCTGGCCATTCCATGACATTGATGTTGTTCTCATTGAGAAAGTTCATTGTTAATCTTGCAGAGTGTGCACGTGCATTGTCCTGCTGAAAGATCGCCAGATCTTGATGCTGCTCCATAAATGGGACCATGTGCGGCTCCAGCACCTCATCAATGTACCGCCTAGCATTGAGGATCCCTTGAATGACCACTAGGGGTGTCCGGTAGCGGTTGCTGATGCCTGCCCACATCATGACAGAGGGTCCACCCCATCGATCTGCCTGACGGACACAGGCATCTGCATATCTCTCCCCAGTCCGGCGCCACACACGTTCTCTGCCATCTGCTCTGCTGACACAAAAACGGGACTCGTCAGTAAAAAGGACGGTATTCCACTGCTGGCGAGTCCACCTGGAGTGTGCTCTACACCACTGCAGTCGTCTTTCTCTTCTGGGTTGGGTCAGCAGGTTACCCCTGTAAGGTCTTCTGGCTGTTAGGCCACTGCTCCTCAGTCGCCTCTCCACAGTAGAACTACTGACAGGACGGTGATTCACCCCTTGAGTCTCACGGGCTGTTTGGGCTGCTGTACGGAAACGGTCTCGCAGGTGCATCAGCCGGATGTGACGGTCTTGGCCAGGTGTTGTCACTCTTTCTCGGCCAGGCCTAGGCCGATCATCTACGGATCCAGTTTCTTGTTGCCGTTCAATTAGTCGTTGGATGGTGCGCCGAGTACACCCCATTCTTTGTGCGATTTGAGTGATTGGGACTCCACCCTCTGCAAGCCCCAAAGCATGGTGTCTTTGACCTTGGCTCAGACGCGGCATGATCGCCTCAACACACCTGAGACCACTGGCTTTTTTCTTGGCTGAACATCCCTTTTTAAAGCCACTGAAAACATCAGGTCATTTTAGCCATCCAATAGGAGTGGTGGTCAGAAGCCATATTCGGTGCACAAAAGTCACGTGCATTATGTAACAACCCAGCAAAAGTTAAAAAGTTGTCCTGAATGACCCTGATGTAGGCTCCAAACCATGCATATATGCACACACAGTACTTAGTAACTTACAAAATTAATGTGTTAATTTTTTTATGTGGATACTTTTCATTGGGGTTCAGTATACTTGTAAACATGTAATGTATATATTAATTGTACATTGATATGGAAAACAAACATAATGCAAATCTCAACTGCGAGTTACGTCAGACTCTGTCCTTTGTCCTTAAGTTATGGGCTTAAATGACATCCGAATTCATTCGTATTACAACTTGGAAAGAGAGTAGATCTACACATGTACAGAGAGAAAACAGTTCTAAGATCGCCATCGGTACCGTATTACGCCATATAGGATATGTCGCGTTGATGCTGATCCAACCACCAGCTCTAAAATCCGCCCCCCCCCCCCCGCCCGCCCGCCTCCAATCTGAGGTAAGTGGAGGTGTAGCCTAGGCCTATGTTTTTATTATTATTATTTGTTTTTTTGGTAAAGAGATATTATTTGTCTAAGCCTCAGCCTATTTTACGGCATTTTTAACAGAGATATATACCGACTTTTCTTTGAAGCAGGAACCATGCCTGAAATCAGAAAAAAAATATTGACCAAGTTTCGGTGTGTTAGCCGAATATTCGACTTTATAGTTATGCAAATGAAAGTCATTGGGTCTGCATGCAATGATTTAATACCACATTCCACATTAAATAGCCAGTACCGTATGTACTATTTTCCTTTTTACCTTTTCTTTTCTTTTTTTTTTTTTTTTTTTTTTGTTTTTTTTGTTTTTTTGTTTTTTTGTTTTTTTTTTTTGTTTTTGTTTTTTTTTTGTTTTGTTTTTTTTTTTCATTTTCTGGGATTTTGGGGGGATTTTTTCGTTTGTGTTTTTTGTTTTGTTTTGTTTTGTTTTGTTTTGTTTTTTTTTTTTTTTTTGTTTTTTTGTTTTGTTTTGTTTTTTTTTTCTTTTTTTCTTTTTGTTTGTTTTTTGTTTTTGTCTTTTTTTCTTTTTTTTTGTTTTTGTTGTTTTTTTCTCTTTTCTTTTTTTTGTTGTTTTCCTTCCTTTTCTTTTTGTTTGTTTTTTTGTTTGTTGGTTTTTTTTCCCTTTTCTTTTTGTTTTTGTTTTTTGGGGGTGGTATTTTTTTGTTCATTTGTTTTTTTGTTTTGTTTTTTGAGTTAGACGCATACAACTTGTCATGTTCGAAAGTCATCTAAAATTGCATTTACTCTCACTATGATCGCTCGATCCGTCCTATATCCTCTTGTGTCTGTTTTTGTTTATGTGTTTGTTTGTTTTACTATAAGGAAGTTAATCTATGTACAGTGTTATGTAATTAACAAATCTGAAATATATTTATGTATTCTGGTATTGCACCATTGTTCTGTTATGTAAATGTATTAATTTTTATCATAAAGGAGGTTCTATGAGCATGTCTATGCTTCTTTCCCTCCTGCCAATATTTGTGTTATATAATGTATATATTTATCATGATTTGTATTGGATTATTTGGCGAATAAACAAATCAAATCATTATGTCAACAATCAATATTTTTCCAATGCAGTAAGGGGCTGACGATTTGACTTAGCTTGGTGAAGAATTGACTTGCTGACCATATGACTTGGTCACAAGTTGGTGACGAATTGACCTGCTTCCGCGCCACTCAGAGCAGTTTTGACAAACCGCACCAAAACAAGGATAATTAATGCTCCCTTCGCCAGGGGGCGTGCGCTTCCCCTTGAGTCCTTGTATTATCACCCACAGACGCAAGTGTCATTGAACTTGCAGCCCCTGGACTTGCATATTTTGTCAAGTACTAGTAGAAACGTGGATGCAGATCTGACCGAGTGTTGTGGCGGTTACAGTTACCACGCTGTGTGTTGTAAGTTTACCATTCACATATAACTGACAAAGTACATTTATCGAAATCGTCCCTGGCGGTGCCTGTGGTTTATTTACTTGCTGGGCTTAGTCTTTCTTACTTCAAAAAGAATTGATACAGGCAGTGTAGCACAGCCACAGCCGCACAGGAGTCCAGAGAGGAACGCAAAGCGTGCGGCTGCAGATCAACTTGGCTATGGTGGCAGGAGCCGTATTTCAATGGACTGCTGTCCTGCAGTATGGAGGGCTGCTGTTGGTTACATGGTCCATCTATGTCCTGTTTATCAAACCAATCCTGTCGCCTCTTAGAAAGGTAAGTTACTTCTTGCGGGGATGAAACCACCATGATATTTACTGTATATTCTCATATTAGCATAAAGGTGTATAACTTTTGTTGCGTCACTTTTTAAAATAAAGTATGCAGTTGGTGTTGTGCAGACACCTTTCATTGAAAACATTCAAAATAAAAAAGGCGAGTCTATAGATAGAATCAAAAGTTATGCCAGTGTTTACCTGTCATAGCCAGGAAACACGTGCTCCGAGCACGCTTGCCAGCATTACGTCACTGCGTATGAATATGTGATTTGCCCTCTGTTTATAAAACTCATCATGGAAAAAATATCTGTCAAACCATACAACACAAACAGGCTAAGCTCATGTAATAGTCTAGCTGAAACAGTGGGTTAATTACAGGTAAATGGCCCCCAAAGGTGTCAGCACACGACAACCAAGAACTATTTAGTGCGGTAACCTGCACCTGATTGGCCGCAATGGTGTATTCATACCTGCGTAGAAGGCATGACTAGTATATGTGGTGTTAATCCACATTATTCTGTTGACCTTTTGTATTCCAAATCCCAAATAAATGACACTGATGTACTGTTTAACATTTTTAATGAAACTGATAAATTTTTGCCCAAATTCATTGTGGCCACAACATGTAGCTCCAAGGAAATTACCCCAGGCAGAAGGGAAGTTATGCTCAGGCTCAGCTGCTAACTTCTCACAAATAACAAGACTGACCAGACGAGCTTTTCTCATCCATGCATATTTTACATGTACATCCAGGGCCTTTATGTGTAAGGCTATTTGTTGGCAAAAGATGTAATATATGACTGTCACTTTGTCATATCATAGAGAAATAAACTAGATGGAGGAACAACATGGGCTTCTAAAGGAGAATGGTATTCACCGCCACTGCCCAGTAGACAATCTTTTATCAGAGTTTGCACCTTGCTTACTGCTGTGTAAACATTGCAGTCAATGCTGTATGGCTTGCTTTGGCGAGTTTCCAGAGCATGCAGCATGGTTTGGTTATTTCTGTCAACTGTATTTCACTTAGACATCTATTATCATTACAGACTTGTTTTGAAGATCAGTATAATTGGGGCATTTTAAAATTTAATTTTTATGGGTATGACAACTTGTGACCCTAAATTTGACTTTGCACAAGGTTTATTTCACATCTCTACTCTTTAAAAATTGACCCTTTAAAGAGGGAAAAGGCAGGGTAATTTAAAGTTTTAAAACAATCAAATTGTCATCCCTTCTTCCTGCATACTGCTTTGGGAAAATTAGGCAACTGCATATAAAATCTTTTCTATCCATTAGATTTCCATGATTCAAACATCAACATGAAGCCTGCCATTGTTCCTATTCAAATCTGACTATAATTTATGGCTCAAGATGCTTTTCCGATCATTTCATACCTTCCATTAATGAGGGTGATGCTCGATATTGTCTAACACCCTGCACACGGTCAAAATACATCAGCGTTGTTCCTCCATCTAGTTTATCCCTTCATGGTCATATGCGACAAGCCTGGTACAAGGCTAAAGTTATCGAAATCAGGCAACCCTTTTTTTTTTGCAATAAACAGTAGGCCCTGCTTTGACAGAGCACTCATATGGCAGATCTTAAAGTGGTCACATGAAGCATGTGGTCTCAGATTGAAGGTAAATTAACATGAAAAAAAGATAGATTTATGGATCTGGTAAACAGGTGAATGTGTTCTTAAAAGCCAGGTGGTCTGACAATGGAATGGCCTCTCAAAAGAGGGACCACTGTTTTGAGATATATCAGGATGAGGCTAAGACATACAACATGCACATCTACACCAAAGTTGCTGATTCCAGAACATTGCATATTTTTGTCACCTTTGATAAAATGTATGATTTTTATGGATGTTACCTGAAAATAAACATGAGTTGAATTTTTTTTTTTCACTTAAACAAGTAACATGTAAAAAGTAAGATGGTGAGACCAAATTATCAGATTATCTTCACAGAATCAGACTTCAAATGAACAGGAGAAACAAACCTGGGAATGATTTTGAGAGATGATAAAGCAAGTTATATTTCAGACCCTTGAATGTATTTTATTCTGTCAAGAGCTTCATATAAGAATCTCTATATGAAATGTATGTTTTCCTCTCTGCTTCCAGATTCCAGGGCTTCCGTTTTATCCTTTAGTTGGTAACATGAGGGAAGCCATGAAAGGTGAAGCAATGGAGACAGCGATTCGGTAAACAGAAAACCTATAATTTATTGCCATGGTGATGGTGCAAACAAAATTTGATGCATTTGACAGACCCTGTTTGACAGATAAAATGAGAAGCCTGAAAAATCAGTAAGCCTGAACCACTCTTGACCAAAGTATATAAGCTCGGTATCAGCAACATGTGTATCTCATGTTATTGTTAGAAGAGTTAAAATGTTAAAGTGTAATATGCCATATTTATTCGGGAGAGCATATTACATCTTGTCACACTATTGGAAGTTCACTTCACTCTTCTGCCCACTGGATCTGGTTTAAAAGTAATAAATGCATATGTAGTTAGCATTTCAAAAATACATGTATGTCAGATTAAATGTTTGTGTCAAGTCCGAGCACAAGTGGTATATATAGTGAACATGAACACAAGTCTTCGAAAGTTTTAACTGCAAAACATTTACTTTCATGTGCAATTAGACTCTTAATTTCCAGATAATCTTTTCTCCTCTAGAAGCCTTATCACTTTGATACCAGCTTGGTATCACAACAGGAAAGAAGTCTGGCTGACTGAATTCAAAATAGTGAATAAGTGTGAAAAGATAACGATCACTGTAAATTAGCACAGGAGTGATTGGGGCAATAGTGAAGGCTGCTATAGACAGAGAAAACCAGGTGACCAGTGCAGCAAATGTGGATTTCCAGAAGGAGTGGGGGGGGGGGGGGGGGAGGGGGAGGCTTGACCCCATCCTAGCCCCAAAAATGTATTACAGTCAATCAAAAAAAAATGTATTTTCAAATTCTGGTGGGATCCATCCAAATCCACACTGCTTCTCTCAGTCTATACCTGATTTTCCCAAAATGTTGAAGACAAGAGCCCCCCACAATACTTTACCTACTTGACCCACTCCTGCTCTGAATTCCCAAACTTGTGTCTGTCCTGTCAAATCAGTGACGCTGGGGCCCTTTGTTCCCTATTTGAATATTTAAATTAGTATATATATATATATATATATATATATATATATATATATATATTTAAATGCTCTTTTTTGTCTCTGTCAACATGTTTTGTAATGTCTGGGCTTGTTCATTGATCATGATCTACTGTATGTATGATGTTTTAATCAATAAAGTATCAGTTTTAGTATTGTCCTATGTGTGCATCATTCACTGATTCATGGCAGAGCTATATCTGAGCTTCTTGTACTTTGGCTTACTTGAAAGATAAACATGTCAAGATACATACATATCCATATGTACCAGAACAAGGTTGATTATTGAAGCCACCAGTATATTTTAAGAGCAGTGAGACACAGTCACATGTCTTGACGTGTGATACATTACATTTATAGTGTTTAAAAAAAATGGAAAAGTGTGATTTAATTCTTTTGATTATATCAAAACCCAAAACTGAAAGTTGTCTGGTGTACCAGGCATTTAAATAATTCAACATAATATTGTTATTTTATAATATCCATAAATACCGATATTTATCATGTGTATCATCCATTCCCACTGTTGACTAGGCCCCATCTCTTGACTGCATGTGAGGTTATTTTAAAAAACTATTTCACTGTGTATTTACTTTCACAGTTTTGTGCCGTCAGCAAAATAAGTGAAAATAAGAGTAAGGCGAAATTAAAGCAATTTTAATTCAACTGTAGTAAGTACATACTCATAAACAGCATCTTGGCCATTGAACTTCAAACACACACACACACACACACACACACACACACACACACACACACACACACACACACACACACACACACACACACACACACACACACACACACACACACACACACACACACACACACACACACACACACACACACACACACACACACACACACACACACACACACACACACACACACACACACACACACACGTGCGCATATATCAGGGTCCAAGGATGCTTTATGTTACAAAACTGGACTGGGTCACTACTTGATTTTTCTGAGTCCCATTAGCTGGGGCAGGGCATAGTTCTATTGCTCAATGTTTGATTGTGTTTCAGGATTAGAGGAAATGTGAAGGGTTGCTATCACTGGGTGGCTAACTACATGTTAATGTTAACCCTTAAAGTGCTAATCACTGCTATAGTTGCTTTCTCATTACCATTAAACATATAATGGTTAAAAGAGTCAAATTCCTCATGAAGATACCTTTCATTCAAATTCCAGCAAGCCTTGTCTGAAGCAAAAAGTAGTCTTAGTCAACAGCTTTCCTCGGGACACTTTGCACACAATGCGCGCAAACTGTCCAGAGGAAAGCTGTTGACTCAATCTTAAATTAGCACTTCAAGGGTTAAATATATACATATCATGGCTTATCAGGGTAACACGGCAGCCAATGGTACCCAAGCAGGTTTGAGTGACAAAGAGAGATCAAAGAAAATGTAGTAATCACATGACCATTTTAGAATGACATCACAGCTGAAGAGCCCACCCAAGACATAAAAAGTGGCCACTCTTTCTGCTTGTTGGCCCTTACCGTAAAAGTGGCAATCAGTGATTAAAAGATTAAAGTCTTGTAAATTTCAAGCGAACAAGATTCCTGTTGTCCACAGTGCTGTGACAAGAGAACTGTCTTCCCTTTTATATTTCAGATGGACCAGAAAGTATGGAACTGTGTTGCGCTATCATTTCTACTTGGGGAAACCACGTCTTCTTGTTGCAGATCCAGATGCACTGAAACATATAACTGTGACCAACAGCAGGAATTATAACAAGAACTATATGTAAGGACCGTGTTAAATGGTCATAGGAAAATAATTCAAATTAAAGATACCCATTAAGCAAACAGTGAAAACTGTCTCCAATGACCACTCCAGTAAAACCCTCTATGGAGAGACTACTTCAGTAAGACCTTATCTTGAGAGACCACTCCAGTAAGATCCTGTCGTAAGAGACCACTCCAGTAAAACCCTGTCATGAGAGACCTCTAAAGTAAGACCTTTTCTTAAAAGACCATTCCAGTAAAACATTGCCTTGGGAGACCACTCTAGTAAGACCCTGCCTTGACAGACCACTCCAGTAAGACCCTGCCTTAGGAGACCACTCCAGTAAGACCCTGCCTTGACAGACCACTCCAGTACGACCCTTCCTTTAGAGACCACTCCAGTTTAAACCTTGCCTTGGGAGACCACTCCAGTAAGACCCTTCCTTTAGACACCACGCCAGTAAGACCCTTCCTTTAGAGACCACTCCAGTAAAACCTTGCCTTGGGAAACCACTCCAGTAAGACCCTGCCTTGGGAGACCACTCCAGTAAGACCTTGTCTTAAAAGACCACTCCTGTGAAACCCTCCCTTCGGAGACCACTCCCGTAAGACCCTGCCTTGGGAGACCACTCCAGCAAGACCCTCCCTTCGGAGACCACCCCAGTAAGACCCTACCCTGAGAGACCACTCCAGTAAGACCCTGCCTTGGGAGACCACTCCAGCAAGACCCTCCCTTCGGAGACCACCCCAGTAAGACCCTACCCTGAGAGACCACTCCAGTAAGACCTTGTCTTAAAAGACCACTCCTGTGAAACCCTCCCTTCGGAGACCACTCCCGTAAGACCCTGCCTTGGGAGACCACTCCAGCAAGACCCTACCTTCGGAGACCACCCCAGTAAGACCCTACCCTGAGAGACCACCCCAGTGAGACCCTACTCTGAGCGAACACTCCAGTAAGACCCTGCCTTGGGAGACCACTCCAGTGAGACCCTACCCTGAGAGACCACTCCAGTAAGACCTTGTCTTAAAAGACCACTCCTGTAAAACCCTGCCTTGGGAGACCACCCCAGTTAGACCCTGCCTTGGGAGACCACCCCAGTAAGACCCTGTCGTAAAAGACCACTCCAATAAAACCCGGTCTTGAGAGACATCTACAGCAAGACCTTGTCTTAAAAGAGCATTCCAGTAAAGCCCTGCCTTGGGATACCTCTCTAGTAAGACCCTGCCTTGAGGGACCACTTCAGTGAGACCCTTTCTTTAAGGGACCACTCCAGTAAGACCCCTCCTTGAGAGACCACTCCAGTAAAACCCCTTCTTAAGAGACCACTCCAGTAAGACCCTGTCTTAAGAGACCACTCCAGTAAGACCCGTCATAAGAGACCACTCCAGTAAAACCCTGTCTTGAGAGACCTATACAGTTAGACCTTGTCTTAAAAGACCAGTAAAACCCTGCCTTGGGAAACACTCTAGTAAGACCGTGCCTTGAGAGACCACTCCAGTAAGATCCTGCCTTGGGAGACCACTCCAGTAAGACCCTGCCTTGGGAGACCACTCCAGTAAAACCCTGCCTTGAGGGACCACTCCAGTAAAACCCTGTCTTAAGAGATCACTCCAGTAAGACCCTGTCCTAAGAGACCACTCCGGTAAGACTATGTCATAAGAGACCACTCCAGTAAAACCCTGTTTTGAGAGACCTATACAGTAATTATAAGACCGTGTCTTAAAAGACCAGTAAAACCCTGCCTTTGGAAATCACTCCAGTTAGACCCTGCCTCGAGAGACCACTCCAGTAAGATCCTGCTTTGGGAGACCACTCCCTGTCAGGAAGGACTGCCTTTTTCTAAATACTTCCTTATTACTTTGCATCTCATTTACACCTCTGGGGAAAGACCACCTGCCTTGACAGACCACACTTTGGTCATCCCTACGGATGGTCTTTCAAGACACTGAGGTTTCACTGTATGCCATAAAATCCCTCATTGCACTTACCATGAGTTTCATGGAACAAATTAGATTTTGCATGGAGACTGATAAACACACATGCACATGTGTACATGTATATACATGTGTACACAGCCCACCAACGTTGCAAGTACATGTATATGTATGTGTCTGAGTACATAATGGATAGATTCCTTTTCCATCCCAATTTTTTTATTCAAGATCATTAGAATTTCATTCACTTTGAAAGTATAATATTTGATTAGTGTTGAGGTGATTAGATACACTAATTAATGTATTACTTGATGACATGAGACAGCAGAACAGCTGGCAATGTGGACCAGCACACACACAGATGATAATGATAATGGAATTTTTTGTTAAGGAATGAAGAGAAAGTGGAGTATTAACTTTTTGGAGTATTGCTACAATTGTATGTTAACTTATAAATTAATTGAAACATGCAGAAAACAAAGTTATTGGTATAATTACTAATTTTTATCTTCCACTATGCTAAAAATTAAACATCATCATTATTAGGGAAGCCAGTATGAGTTATTGTTTGTACAGTAACTCTAAATCCAAAATGCCATGACATAAATTGTACACTCTCCCCCTGATTTTTTATTTGACCCTCTCCCTCTGGGCAAGCTCCTCATTCGATGATGATGATGATGATGATGATGATGATGATGATGATGATGATGATGATGATGATGATGATGATGATGATGATGATGATGATGATGATGATGATGATGATGATGATGATGATAAATTTTGCTCATGAATATTGCAGACTACTTGGGCAAGTACTTGGTAAGACCAGTCTGCTGACACTAGAAGGTGCTGAACACCGGACAATGAGGAAAGCTCTTGATCCACACTTTGGACAGACTTCACTAAAAGGCAAGTATTCAACTGAAAACAACACTCCTCAGACACACATGCTCTTGGACTAATGCTAATTTTTGATCTTCCTATCTAAACTCAGAAAATTTGTGAATATCTTTCATGGGTTTTGATCAAAGGTAAACATGTCTCAAAGTGCCCATCCCATTGTATGCTATTATTATAAAAACATTTGAAAAATGAAAAGCAACAAAAACACATTGTAAATTTTCCATTGTTATGCAAAAGATAAGTCGTAATACCCAGGGGAGGGCTTGAGCAGGTTTTTTTTTTTTTTTATTACAACTGTCTATATTCCCAATTCTGCAAGTTAGTGAACAGGGGTGGGTAAACTTTTATAAATTTGACCAAAAAAAAAAAAAAAAAGAAAAGACACAAATGCCAAACTTGTGAGTTGTAGAACATTTTGGGAGAAAGTTACTGCCGTCAGTATTTTTTTTTTTTTTTTGATATAACAGCACAGTAGTCCCAAAGGTATATAGTATAAACACAAATTTGATTTGTCTTAATAAGTGTCAAACCCCAAATATTTACTAGCTGTCATGTTCACATGCAGGCAGGCACTTAATTATGCAGTAGATGGGTCACCCAATTACTGCCCACAGTTTGGGTGCTGTATGGTTCTGTCCCAACTATGCAGTAGCCAGCAATGGTGTGAACTGAGAAGTTTAAACAATACATGTATACTCAGGACTTGCTTCAGCTCATTCAGTTGTAACAACAGCCTGTTCTACCTAGTAGAAAATCCTCCCTGTACAAGGGCCTTTAAACTTGAAATCTTGCACATAATGTTAGGTGCATGAGATTAAGTAAATGCAGTTTACAACCTGCTCAAGGTCCAATGCTGGCAGTTGCATGGGTTCCAAGTGGATAATAAAGCTATATTCAAAACTGTGGCATGCTGTGATTGATCTTTATAGCAGGTACCACTGTTATACAAATTAGTGAGAGTTGTCTTCTCACAGTTCATCCTGCATATAGCTCGATCATCATGACATGAAAGATTTCTCTGTAATTATATTTGCATCGAGATTATGTGATTTATTCTTGCCTTTTACCCCATCACATATAGCACTGGAGGGTATTGTAATCCCTTTCTGTCTGTCCACTCTGTTGACATTACAGTAATCCCTCCTTTAAGAGACTGCCTCTAATGCCACCCAAAAAGTGGTCACATAAAGCAGGTGGTCTCTGAAAGGAGGTATAAATAATATGAAAAGTACTACAGAGAAGCCTGGCAAATGTGGTCTCTGAAAGGAGGTGGTCTCCCACAGGAGTGGTCTTTCAAAGGAGGGACTACTGTACTGTTATATCAAAAGAAAAAAATACTGACAGCAGTAACTTTCTCCCAAATGGTAACTTTGTCCCAAAATGCTCTACAACTCACAAGTTTGGTATTTGTGTCTTTTCTTTTTTTTTTTTGGTCAAATTTATAAAAGTTTACACATCCCTGTTCACTAACTTGCAGAATTGGGAATATAGACAGTTGTAGCCATAAAAAGGACCTGAGGTTGTGTAATAAGCTGAATACACAGACTCATAACTGTTTATATTTTATCCTTTTCTTAGTAACCCACCTTTCAGGATCTGAGCTCTGGTCCTTCTCAAATGTACCTCTGAATACCTATGTATATATCTTTCCCTGCACATGATGTATATGCACTTTATACTCAATAAATACATGATATGTGAAAAAGAATTGTTTGCCTCTTATGTCTACATGTAAATGCAATATTCATGTGAATGCAAGTTAACTGTCAGGCATGAGCAAATGAAAATAAAATTTATTGATGCGTACATGCATATATACGTGAATGAACCGATTCATATGACTGAATGAAGCAACTGAAGTGTTATGAGTCATAAATGAATGGGTACACATGGTTTCCATTCCTTCCTATTCACTTGGATTCATATTTTGCACTTAATATAATGCAGTTGTGAGGACAGAGCGGTAGCCAGCAGCAGATAGCGGTGGTTGGCGTCATACAGCAGTGAAAGGCTCTCTGCCGCTGGCCAACGCCATGTGCCGCTGTCTGCCGCCAAGCCCCAGAAGTCTCAATTGGGTTTCAGCGGCAGACAGCGGCGGTCAGCGGGCCTGTCGCCGACCGCCGCTCTATGCCACTGGCTAACGCTGTTTGCCGCTGGCCACCGCTCTCTGCCTGTGTGTACCGCTGTCTGCCGCCGAAATGCAGCATACGCCGCCAAAAAAATTTACTAGTGTGACTAGAACCAGTGATTGGGTGTTTTACGGGGCATCTCTATTGAAGGAGATTGTTCAAGGAAAACAAATGTACACAGAAGGAGTTTACAGTATAGCAAACACTGGAAGGAGGTAGAAATATTGTGTTCGGAACTCTAACCATGAAGACTTTAGTTGGGTTTCCTTTCAAAGAGGTTCCACTGTGTTAGGTTACATCAGCTTATCGATGGGACCATCTGCGTACATGACCCTGGTAAAGCACATGATTAATTACTGGCGCCATTTATAAATGTCTTGGGACATGCTTCGGTGACCACAAGCAAGTGTTATTTTGTAGAATCCATGTGCATATGTGCTAGTATCTAAGCTTGTTACCATGATATTGGCAAAAGCCACGGCGCATAATATGTAGTAGCCTAACTTGGTTAGTAACAGTCAAGTTTGTTTTTTCACAAACACTACGAAAATAATATGAAACAATTGCCTGTCATATCGTAATATATGACAGCATACTTCATTGGGCAGCTCTTCCTGACTTGTACTTACAGAAATCCACCAAGCAAATATAAGCACTTAACTCATTCCATCCTAATGATGCCTTTTTCCTGCAAATATATAATTGTCATTTGCTAATTGTATTTTTACTAATTTAGGGATTATTTTTTCAAAATTTTTTATGAACGTTGCATGGAAGATTATTTCAAATTATATGCCCCTGGTCAACAACTTTCCCTGGTGGGTTGTGGGTGCATTGCTCCCGGAGCGTGCCAAGGAAAGCTGTTGACTCGGTCTTCTATCAGGGTGTAATGAGTTAATATTAATTAAATGATACACAGTTCAAGATGTGAAAACTTTGAGAATGCTATTTTTTGAAGAGCATTTAATGAATGGCCATGAAACTGGAGGTATATCAATCAGGCTAAAAGATGAAAATGCTTTTACATATTGCTGGTGCCACTTGCAGTATTGCAAAAGATTTGGACCAAAACGTGTAGAGACCACATAAAATAAATATGTTGAGGCAGGATAAGGCTTATGATACCAAATGTACCACAGATATGTGTCCTCACAGGCAGACGTTTTATGTGGCATAATATCTTCAAAAAGACTGTCTTTAAAAGCAAATATTATTAATAACATGAAAATATGAATTTAAGCCTTGGCGTTTGCAGTGGCTTGACAATCAAAATGTCAACAGGAGTCACAGTCAAACCGTTTGGAAACAACAAAAGTTTTCCGTGAGTAAACGTGATGAATAATTAGATGTATAAATAATCATGACAACAGCCTTGTTCTTTTGTTTTTATTTTATTTTATTTTTTCTAAATTTTTTTTTTTTTTTTTTTTTGTTTTCTTTTTTTTTTTCTAATGAAAAACCCAGTAGGGCAGCAGTCCCAGCCCTTTATACAGAAAATTTCTCCAACGAAGGTCCAATATTTTGGCCAAATTCTCTGATTTTCCCCTTTCACAGCACAAAATTTGGGAAAATTGCTCAGTCAGGTCAAAATTTTCTTTGTGTGGCTCTTTCCATGCAAATTTTTATCAAAGTGTGTGTGTCACTTTTCTGTTTTTCCTGAACTTCATCCTTCCTTCCTTCCTTCCTCCCTCCCTCCCTCCCTCCCTCCCTCCCTCTCTCTCTCTCTCTCTCTCTCTCTCTCTCTCTCTCTCTCTCTCTCTCTCTCTCTCTCTCTCTCTCTCTCTCTCTCTCTCTCTCTCTCTCTCTCTCTCTCTCTCTCTCTCTCTCTCTCTCTCTCTCTCCTTTCTTTACCAGTGAGTTTGTCCAACACTTTTCTCTGACACTATTATATGTAGAATCTCCAAACTTGGCATGAATGTACCTCCATACAAGAAGTTGACCATTTTATTATGAGGAATGAAGATGTTTAAAATTATGCAAATTAGGGGCATTTGAAATTTTAAATCTTGAAAAGTATAATAGATAAAGATGTCATTCGACTTCTACTAGGGGGTTATTGACCATTGCGCATGTGATGAATCTAAAGCAAAAGTTGTAGCAATATAAATTATGCTAATTAGCAGCATTTGAAATTTTAAAACTTGAATACCTTCAACACTATTATAGATAGAAATGTCATTTCAACTTCTACTAGGGAGTTGTTGTCCATTGCGCATGTAATGAATTTTAAACAAAAGTTGTAGTAATTTATATTATGCTAATTAGCAGTAAATCGAAATATTCAATCCTGAATATCTTCAACTCTATAATAGATAGAGATATCATTCCAACTTCTACTAGGGGGTTGTTACCCATTGTGCACCTAATGGATTAAAATGAAAGTTGTAGCAATTTGAATTGTGCTAAATAGCACTGTTAAAAATTTTTAATCTTGACTAACTTCAAAACTATAACAGACAGAGATGCCATTCCAACTTCTACTCCTGTGTTATGGAATACAATGTAGTTGTACATTGCCATACCAATATGCTTTGAAGATACACACACTGATTTGCTATTCAGCAAATCATCTTTCCTAGATTCTGCTGTTTTAGTTACAAACTCCCGAATAAAGTTATTGTTTTGGTGTAAAGTTTCCAAAAGAAGGGTGGCTTTGCAAAAGGGTTAAGCTGCACACCCCTACTTAATATTTGAGATTGTAGCGTCCTTCCAGCATGAGGTATATAGGTCCTACAAACCACTGGTTGATAAATGTTCATCTTCATATCAGCAATAGCATCCCTCTATGCTCTAAGAGATCCTGATTATCTCGATACAGTATAGCACCACCCCACAGGAGGTATCCAGCTGGGCAGACTAGCCCTGAACTATTTAATGGATGGTTCAACATTTTCCCTATTTTTGAATTAGTACTAACAATACACAAGGGGAGGCAGGGGTTAAATGGGTCTGTACACTTTCACAGAATACAGAAAATGATGGTCAATTTTTGGAATATTTTGTGCAGTTTTGCTTTGATTTTGGGGGGGAAAATCATCATTTTTAAAGTACTAATTTTGGGGGAGGGAGGGGGTTATGAAATTTAGTACCCTTAGTACTAATTCAAAAATGATGATAATGTTGCACCATGCCTTAAGAATCTCCTTCCACCTGCATGTTTGGGTAATACCCAAGCCTAGGGCTCTGATCTATTAGAACAGACTTATCCTAAAATGGAAGTTATTTCTCTGTTTATGGAGTATGCTCAATAAAATAGTCCAAGTACGCAGAAAATAATCCTCTGGCTGTATACCAACATCAAAGATTACCTGCACTGCTGGCTGGCCGGCCAATTAAATTACACATATCAAGATACCATCCATTAGACAGTGTCATTACCATATCCAAACCGTAGTCCTAATGAAATAAATCCAAGTCAATTCCAACCAAAGGCAATGTTCCTTGGTATGTATAGCTGAATCACATAAATTTATAGTTCATCTTTACCCAAAAGAGTCCATAACATATGTACAAAGGTCCATAGGGTCAAAAAAGCCATGTCTAGTTTTAACATGACAGAATGCAAAAAGTTTTGTTTAAAATTATAGGCCTATTTCAGTAATTTGGCTTGAACAGGTGTATCGTTCATGCGCATATAGGACCATACAATTCATGAAAAGGGACCAAAATTTGCAGCGCATCAGAGAATTTGTAAGCGCAGGTTCCTAATTTGTTGAAAATGTCAGTAAAATTCAGCATTTAAAAAGGTACTAGTTAGAACCACCATCTCAAAAATGATCATCATAGGGTTATAGTGGTCCCGATGCGGGAACCGCGTCTCACCATGGCTCAGGGCTGGTTCATTTGGTATAGGCAAAAGAAGGGCCCGTAAATGTAATGAGAGCCCCCCGCCCCTGGTCAGTATTATAAGGGAAAATAAAACAATGATTGGTTTATAAGGTCATAACTCATTTGGCAGGTATGGTATCCATATTTCAACTCTACGGGGAAAAACTGGTGGATATCTGGTGTGACGCTGTGGAGACAACAACCACAGACTCCAGTTTGGTACAGATTCCAGTGCAGACTGATTTTTCCAAAGTTGTGAGTTAAATTGTTTTTATGCACATTTTCCGATAATTAATGGGACCCTTGGGAGGGTAATAAAGGTACATGTGTTACGGCTAACATCAAACTTTATTTCTAAAAATGTAAATGTTCTTTCAGCGAGGAATGATATCTCTCCATAAAGCCACCTGTAAAAGTTTTAATTATGTATGCTATATAATCCACAGTTTTCAAGTTACGGTAGCCTGTTTAACTTTCAGGCCCTCTCACATGTATAACAATTGAGGCTTGGTTCCATGTTGGTGGCACCACCTGCAGTATTCTATAATGCATGTATATGTGTCAAAATGTGGAAATTTTTTGTGGATCTTCATGAAATATATTGAAATTGAGAAAAAGACGAACATCTTGGTATATTTGATCATGGCTTTACATGCTCTAACAGCTGCACTAGCTAAAAACAGAGATATTGTGTAACAATATAAGATAAACATATGCAGAATTGTTCTGTCTATCAATTTGGCAGTGGCACTATTTTTCAGACCCTTGATGTGATAGGTGGCTGTGCATTTGGCTATGACATTGGTTCCTTACAAAACAAAAACCAAGAGGTAAACACTGCATTCCGTGAGATTCTGAAAGGAGCCGCTCTCAGGTAAGATTTTCAGAAATTGTCTTGGAAGTACATGTGTATTGTGGAGCCAAAATTTTCATATACTGTCAAGTGTATGTAATTGTGATGAAATGGTTTCAGTTCTAATGACTCTGAAACCCAGGAGCTTAGTGGGAATATATTTGACTCAACCAAGTCTATTCCCCACATAGCATGCTGCCATTTATGATTTTAATGGATTTTGGTACCATTCTCAACGAATATTCAGGCCCCCGAATGGATGGGCCCCTGGGCTCATTGTTTTCCTTGGGTTGTAAACTATAAGGTGTAGATTAATATGAATTTCCAAGTAGGAGGACACTATGGTAACCGTACTGCCTCTCATTGACCTTGCATGCAAGGACTGAAGGGGCCATATGACCTTGAGAATTACATCGTGGTTCCCCAGGCTCAGTCCTAACTGAACCATTTCAGAGGACTATCATTGTGTGCAAAAATGAGTCCTATATTTAGCTCAAATTGTCTGTAACTTATTTAGTGAACAATAAGACTCACGAAAGTGACCCTGTAATTTGGAAAAGTAGGTCAAGGTCACACGTGCAATCTCAACCTAGCTGAGGCCTTTCATCAGGACCATCAGAAAGTGCAATATGAAAGTCTTACAGCTCATATACTGCCTAAGATATCACCAACACAATGAATTCACAATCTGAATTGTGTGTTGGTCCCTCATGTAAAGTGTTAGCTTCACCTGTATAGATCTAAACTGCCATCATGTAATATCTAAGCCACAGCCCAAATAGTCTGCCTACTGCCCAAGATCATAGGGTTACTTTTTAGTACAAAGAAATCAAACAGATATAAAATGTTACACAGGCAGGTACTCCTCGTGTGCATGTGCAATACTTTTTTCTTTTCCTTTCTTTTCTTTTCTTCTCTTCCTTGTATTATGTCCATTGTTTTTTTCTCACCCTCGTTTCTCTTTTAAATCTGTGTGACATGAAATTAAATCTGGATGCCAACCCAGACGTTTTGTTTTTCAAAGAATTCTCTTTTTCTTTCCTTCGTTCTTTCTTTAGTCTTTACGACAAAATTTGTCTGGAGTTTTTCTCGGACACTGTTATTCTAATAAACACCAAACTTGCCATGTTGACTGACGTACCAGTGAAATTGTGCACCTGGTTTGGAATAGTCATGATATCAAAATTTACGCAAATATGGGGCAATTAAAATTTTAAAAGCTCCATATCTTCCAAACTATTGCAGATAGACACAAAATTTAAAGGGTGTAACTCGTGCCTATTTAATGGACAGTAAATTAAAGTTGTAGAATTTCAAATTATGTTAATTGGTGGCATTGAAAAATTAAAAAGTTAAATATCTTCAAAACTATTATAGATAGAAATGCCATTCCAACTTCAATTTTTAGGTTTGTGGCAAAGCTGCATCCAAGAAACAATAAACCAAAGTTGTAGAATTTTAATTTATGCAAATTAGGTGAATATGCAAAATTTAAATCTTGAATAGCTTCAAAACTATTATAGGTATAGGTGCTATTCCAACTTCAATTTATAGGTTTGTGGCAAAGCCCCATCCAATAAACCGTGAGCCAAAGTTGTAGGATTTTAATTTATGCAAATTAGGTGAATGTGCAAATTTAAAAGCAGGAATCCCTTATAAACTATTACAGATAATTGTGCCATTCCAACTTCAATTTATCGATTTGTGACATAGCCACATCCAATGAACCACAAACAAAGTTGAAGGGCTTTAATTGGTGCAAATGAGATGAATGCACAAAACTTTGATCTTCTTGAATAGCTTCAAAACTATTATATATGTACATGGAGGTGCCATTCCAACTTCAGTTTATAGGTTTGTGACATAGCTGCATCCAATGAACCATGAAGTAAAGTTATAGGATTTTGATTTCTGCAAATATTAAAGCTGAATGCACAAATTTAAATTTTGAATAACTTTGAAACTATAAAACACAGAGGTACCATTCCAAATTAAATTTGTAGGCTTGTGACATAAGTGCATCCAATGACCCATGCACCAAAGTTATAGGCTTTTAATTTATACAAATTTGGCAAATACACATTAAAATCTTGAATAGCATCAGAACTACTGTAGATAGTGGTGTTATTCAAACTTCAGTTTATAAGTTTGTGATATTGCCACATCCAATGAACCAAGAACCAAAGTTATAGCATTTTAATTTATACAAATTAGGCTAATATACAAACCTTTAGGTTAAGTTAAACAATGGCAAAGCATAGCATTTCAAACTGTTCTCATTTTGAAGGCACCCAGACAGATTTCCTGTGCAGTAAATCTTTCTTTTTTTTCTAGTTTTATGTATCTGTTTTTTCTTTCCTTTTTTTTTTTTCTTTGATATGTCAAAGGAGTTTTAAAATCAAGAAAGTTGACCTTCAGATTACACATTCTGCAGGTAGGAAATCCATTCAATAGTCTCTAAGTAGATGTAGGTCTGAATTGTCTGACAATACAAATATCCCATCAATGTGATTTTTACCACCCCTATCCTGTTTTCAGAGCCATTTCATACTCTTTGATTAAAATTTACAGTGAGGTTATGACAATTAATATCTTGGAGGGAATGTATTTTTGCTGGAGGAAGTTAGACTAAATAATAGACACAAGTGCACAGATAGAGAGTACCTGTAATTTTTGGGGGGATAAAGTCATTATATGAACTGGGGGTTAAAGGTATTTTCGCATTGGTATACTGGAAATGTTATGCTTTGTTTTCCATATAGCTTACTTGAAGCTCTGTTATTAGGGGAACACCAAAGGTGAGTCCCCACTAGTGAATGCAGGTTCCATTGCTCTGTCTGTCCGTGCAGTCATGTATCCATCCGGATCGTTTCCGCATGATAACTTGAGAAGCTTTTGAATTCGAGCTTTCATATTGCACAAGATTATAGTCCACTGTAAGGGCTAGGTCGGGTTCAAAGATGGACCACCTTGACACAATTCCTAAGGTCACAGAGCCACTTAAGTGAATTTGGTTTCAGCATGATAACTTGAGAAGTTTTCAAGCTATAGGTATGTCATATTTCACATCATCATAGTTTTCTCTCAGGCCAAGGGTGAAGTTCAAACATGAGTGACCTTGACCCAATATCCAATGTCATACAGCCACTTTTGTGTCCGCACTATAATTTATAAGCTTATTCATTTTTGGGTTTTAGATCGTCTGTGATTATGGTTCTCTATAGGGCCAAGGTTAAGTTTGAACATCAGTAATCTTGACCCACTTCATAATTATAAGGTCATACAGCCTCTTACTTGCTTCTGGATATTGAATTTTATGTTCAATGATTTATTACTGTATATAGCAGACTTTGAACCTGTATCCAAGGTCAGTTTAACCAATGTCCAAGGTGAAATATAGTAGCTGCCCTAAACTGTCCCATATTTGTACACAGCAGTCCCATCAGTGATGCAAGCACCACTATTGCATCTAATTTGCTGCACTGTGTACTGGACATTGTTTTGAAACATTTGTACTTTCTTTCTTTAACTGGGGCAAAATTATCTCCTGTTCCAGAATATTGGGACCCCCTTTACCCCCCCCCACCCCCCCCCCACCCCCACCCCCCACCCCCCCAAAAAAATCTCCTTGCTTTTGGAATTATAGCCAAGCAAATTTTGTGGTCCATGATAATAGGCGTAAGGGCCAGCAGATGTGGGTATCCTTTATGGTATCTGTTGGTGAAAGCAGGGTCAGCTGAGCACAGAACAATCAGGGTCCTTTTGTCATTTTGATCATTATATATTTATTTTTTTTCAGATGGACAATGGCTGTTCCAATTATAAGGAGTATCCCCACAGCTGTAAAGAAGCGAGTGAAGCATCACATGGATGTTGTACATAGTACTATACGTGACATCATCAACCAAAAAGCTGAACTTCTGGAAAAATCAGCAGGTGGTATAGCTAATTACAACCATTTTGGTTCACATCAACCTGAAATATTTCAGTAACTAACAATTGTTCAAAATAGTTCCAGCAGATTAAAATCTGAATCCAGAAATAATTCCGCAAAAACAATTTTTTTTATATGCTTAAAAAACATACATTAGTGTACTAAATGGTTTTTTTTTCGCATATGTAAATTTTCATGTTTTTTTGTATTTTTGACTTTCCACTGTTTTGGACATAACTACTTTTTTAACAAAGTTAAAATACTATTTCACTGTGCTTTTATTTTCACCGTTTGGTGCCATCAGCAAAATAAGCAAAAATAAAAGTGCCGTGAAATTAAATCTATTTACAGTGCCATTGTTACTAGTACGTGTCAGTAGCTGACAGTGGCATACGGGGAATTTTGTCTATTGAATGATTCATGGTTTATATTAGTACAGCTGTGCATCTTATTGAAGACTTATCTGTAAACATGACTGATGACTGCCCATTTGATGCTTGTTAACAGCTGGCTGTGAGGCTGGGTACCAGACTAGTGTCTGCATCCTGGTATTGATAGTTGTTACAATAATCATACCTGTCAACTCTGCCCCATTTAGCTGGAGTCTCCCGCTTTCTGGCCCTCATTTTTAGACTTTTCAGTATGATTTTGGCTAAATTTAGACATGCTCTCCCCCCCCCCCCCAAAAAAAATCCATTAATTTCCTCTTTATTCTATGTTAAAAATAAAATCTCCCCCATGGGAAGAATAATTCTCCGATTTTCTTGTCACTGGCTGTTGACACCTATGAATAATGGAGTATGATATTCCAGAAGAATTAATTATAGCTGACATACCAAAAATAAAAGAAAAAAATAAATGCTTATTGGATGCAACAAACCTTATGCTGTAAAGATGTGTGATCTGCCTTATGTCAGTTGTGTATTGGGACATTAAATATCCTGAAAATGAGTCTATGGTTTTCTATCTCTTTATATACCATATCATGCAAACCATATATATATATATACATATATATATATATACATGTATATATATAGTACAGTAATAGCTCCCTTACCGAACACCTCCGTGTACCAAACACCTCCTTATACTGAACACTTTTTCTCGGTCCCAATTGTGCATTTTCATTATAAACAAACCTCCCAAAACTGAACACCTTTCTATACCGAACATTTTTAACGGATCCCAAGGGCGATTGGTATAGGGAGGCTTCAGTGATATATATATATATATATATATATATATATATATATATATATATATATATATATATATATATATATATATATATATATATATGTGTGTATATATATATATATATATATGTATATGTATATATATATATGTGTGTGTATATATATGTATATATATATGTATATATATATGTATATATATATATATATGTATATATATATATATATATATATATGTATATATATAATAAAAATTTGTAGTAAAATTAATGAAATCTTTGCTATTGACATTGTAGAATAACAGTCAAATTCGATCCATTTTGGCTTTCATTGTAGAATTTGAATATTCAAGCAGCCTGTAACCTCAGTCTTTGTTGTCAGGCCCAGGACATCTTGAGAGGATATGGTTCCTTGATGCAAGGCTTTAACATCAGCAGCTGTACCTGTATGTTGTGTGTCCCTTTGTTTTCAGGTGCCTCCGATGTGTCGTCTGATCTACTTGGAATGTTGATGCAGGCTAAGTATAGTGACACTCAGGAAAAGCTGTCATATTCTGAACTTCAGGATCAAGTGCTTACTTTCATGTTTGCAGGCCATGAGGTAGGTGTCTTCCCATATTGACCCTTTCCCCCTTAAGCCGACCAAAACTGGCTGGTGGTCAAATGTCATCTGGTTCAGTGTTTTCAACCAATTTCAACAGCAATGAAAAACAATTTGACTGAGAAATATAGATGGGACCTACCAAGATCACATGAGAACATGTACTTCATTTTAACCCTTTCCTCTTTGAATTCAGACTGAGTCAGAAGCATTAAAAGTAAGTACATGTTGATCTTATCTGTGGCTTCATGTTGCAGTTTGTTCCATTTTGACAAGGTCATGTAAGTCCAAGCATGTTACATAATTGAAGTGCCCGCAAATCACTTTTAGAACTTCAGACTTAGTCCATAAGTAAGCGCACACACACACATACATGTATGTATGTATATCATGTAGGCTTACATTCACCTGATCAAATGTATCTTCAAAGGGTCTTCATTGTGGGTTCAAAAGGTAAATAATATATTAAACAAATCTGGGAATAATGAAATTGGGTTCATGATACTTAAGTTTCTTGCATAATCTGGGATTTCAAAATATGAAGGTAGAAACAATATTTGCTTGCAAAGAAGTTTCTGACAAGTGGTATACATGTAATGAGTAAACACATGAAAATGACAATAGAGTGCATCACGTAAACAAATTGACAAAATGAGGCATACTTAACCCTTAAAATGCTGATTTAAGACTGAGTCAATAGCTTTCCTCAGGACACTTTGTGTGCAAAGTGTCCAGAAGAAAGCTGTTGACTAAGGCTACTTTTTGCTTTAGACTAGGCTTGCTGGTAGTTGAATGAAAGGTATTTTCATGAGGGTTTTGAATCTTTCAACCATTATATGTTTAACAGTGATGAGAAAATGACTGTAGCAGTGATTAGCACTTTAAGGGTTAATAGGTCAGCCAGAATTTCTATCTCCTTAAAAATTTCTAGAGGCAGGTATTTAAATTTTTGTTACAAATGCCTCTTGGTGGGAGTTCTCTTGAGCACTGCTTAAAAATAATTTTCAGACCAGCAGTGTAGCCATGACCTGGGCCTTGTACACGCTGGCCAGCAACCAGTCTGTGCAACAGAGGGTGCATGAAGAGGCTAAGCAGGTGCTGCCACCTGATGGCCAAGAGTTAACAATGGAGCATCTAGATCAGCTGACATACCTGACTGCTGTGATCAAGGAAACCATGAGGTGAGCTGCCAGAGAGTATGGAGTCTGCCATGCCAAAGATGCCGAAAAAAGCTACCTTGAAGCACTGTCCAGCAAGAGAAAGTTCCTTTTGTGAACCTGTTATCTCATATTAATAGTAATTGTAGACACTGATTGATTTAAAGAAGTCCCTCCCATAGTCACAACAACGGAAACTACTTTGTCTTCAAGATAAAATCAAAGTACTAGCAAGCACAACTGGGGCTAATTACTCACCTTATCAGATTAATTACCATAAAAAATCACTTAGGGATACGTCTAAGATTATACCCAACCCTTGATTTTTCCTCAAATCTCGGATTGGAGCCCAGTCAATGTTTCAAGCTTATAAAATTAATCATAAATAAAACATTGCCAGTCACATCCATAATCAACATTTTATATTCTGGGGATACATTTGGGAGGATATTTGACAATTTTTTCATGAAAATGATAAAAGACAAAATGTCACTTCTACCATTAAATAGCAAATTTATAACTATCGGTAGCAGGATATTCATCAACATATAGAATATTTTCAATTGTAGACAATATTTTGATTCAGTTGGTCAGGTTCTAGGTCCTTACAATTTGCAATCTGACTGAAGTTCGTAGTCATGTCAGTTTCTCTGCTATCTTTATGTAATTCTTATGATATAATTTTGGTCATGACTTTGGTATAAGTGTTAACCTCGATAGGTGGGTGATAAGTAGTTTCATGGGAAAGATGCATGAAAACAAAGAAAACACCTATTTTGCTTCAAAATCCTGTGATTAACTCATTCCGTACTATGGTGACAGGCATTAGTCAGTGGGTCTCGCACTACCTGGCAAGTCATGCTGCAGCTGCCGCAAGGGCAGTTGCAGCATGACGTGCCAGGCAGTGCCAGAACCACTGACTTAAGACTATAGGCATGTAGGTACTTGAATGAAAGCTCTTTTCATGAAGAATTTACATATGCAATTGTCGTCTTAAATCTAGGTAAATATATGGAAAAATCAGGGACTGGCATGGAATGAGTTAAAGAATGTCTGGAATCATCCATGAGACAGGAGGCCCTCAGCCCTCACTCAGTTGGAGAGTTGACAGATATGCATTGGTCCCATTGTCAGTCCAACAATAGGACATGGTGTGACCAGGGCCCTTGCAACAATATACATCAGGCTACAACGATGTAATTTTAACCCGCTGTCAATTAATCGTCCTTATCGTCCTCAATGAAAAAAAAAGCAGATGACATCTCTGCTACTGGACTATTTTCGGCCATTTTCTGTGGCAAAATGTTGCCAATGCAATGATGTTAGGCCTCTTAAAACATTTCTCTGTTGCAAGTATGTCATGTGTCATATTATTGCAGGTTGTATCCACCAGCGACATTAACGATTAGGCAGGCCCTGAAGGATGATGTTATAAATGGATACTTTATTCCCAAAGGAACATCAGTTGTCTTAGCACTTGGAGCAATGATGAGGTACGTTTGTATATATACTGTATCTCATAAAGTAATGACAAACTGGTTTTATGTCATTGTTATCTCATTGCAACATTCATGTACAAAAAGATGAGGCAGATCAATCAATAGAATAAGTCACCAACAGATGGAGCCACCAGTACACAGGACCATATTACATGACACACCCTTTCCTCTTGCCAATGACTGACCAACCAGGGCAGCAAGTTTTCTAAGCTCTGCTGGCCAAAGGTCACAGTTATAAAATCACTCATGTTAATCCATCCATAAGCATTTGCTTGTCAACCAATAGCATCTACAATTTTTAAGTTAGCCTCATGGAATTTTTTGGACATTCATGTATTGTATGAATGTAAATCTAGGTTCTTTTCATTATTGGTACAGCCACCTGGCGCAGTACATAGTACAGAGGCCAAAAAGTGAAAATAAAAATGAAAATGCTCTGGTTTGTTTGATTTTCAATGGATTCTTATGAGATGTTATAGAAATATTCTGGAAGCAAATATGTATAATGTGAACAATACTAGTGGTGCCACCTGTAGGTGAATGGGAAATATAACTTATCATTCAGTAGAATATGTGTAATTCATTATCTTGAGAAATTAAAAGACTAATTTCAGTAAATGTGTATCATGTGGAAATTGAGTATTACATACTATGGGTGACTGATGACCTACTTTCTCAAGGTCACAGAACATCAGTTGTCCTGGCATGAGAAGTAACAAAACGTTTCGGGAAATTATTTTCTTGTGATGGTCATTATATCTGAATTTGTGGACATGCATCCATATACCAGGTCAGGAATGTCATACAGACAAAAGCTATGAGATGTGGAATCATGGTGGTGCCACTGGTGGTAAATACTGGAACTAATATCATAGGTATCAAACACATTAAATTCATTATTATGACAATAAATTGAGACAGAACTACAAAATGTACACCAAATTTGCATTAGGCCAATGGTCAAATATGTTGTATGACTTTGACTTAATTTTAATGGTCCTTAAACATGTTAACCACTTTAGAAACGGACTCTAAATGCAATATGTTGATAATTTCTGCAAGTCATAGAAGGAAAGTGTTTCAGGAAATGATTTTTGGTGATGTTGGTCAGCAGAGGACTTTACCCCACTGGTTGGTTAATTAGTGGAAATGTACTGGTGGCTCCATCTGTTGTCAACATGTGCTTATATTGCCACATGCTGTATGGCTGGTCAAGTGTTGGTGCAAATCCACCAGCCATGCATGAATGTGGCACAGACGTTCTGACAGGCTGTAAATTAGAAACATGTTCAAATATATTCAAACTCTTCATGTCATTGGATTAGCAAAGTCATCACTTTCTTTCCAAAGCAACTGTAATGATCTGGAGGGACCTTTCATTCTGTTTTCCCAATGCTCAAATATCAAGCCAATTAAATAGCTAGAAATAGTATTTTAATATCTTAGAATGTCTTCAGTATTCAGATCTGTGTTAGGGATACAGAAGAAACTGTTGTTTTCAAAGGAAATGTTACTACAGAGTGATGACAAGGGTAATAGGATGTATTCATATCTAAAATGCAGTCCTGCTCTAACACCTATTGAGCAAAAGAGGGAGCCACCTGCATCAGGGCAGATCCATGTATTTAGCATGGTCAAAAGTACTTTCTCAACAAAATGAACAATACAAACACACAATAATATCAAGAAAATGTATTAACATACATTTGAAACACGAAGGACACCTAAATTGATTAGAAATGGGTTCTCTTTTGGTTGAAAATATGTTATTTATGGATGTTTATGTAGTATATAATGCAAATCTGCCTGATTATGGTGGAAGCATCAGTCTGTTGCCCCGGCAACACAGGAAGTGAGCAGGATCGCAGTTAAATATGAATGTCTCCTATTCAGATTGAAGAATTTGATAAAATTCCAAAAATTTAACTGTCAAAGGGGGTTTATTTTCCTCTTTAAAGGTGATCACAATCAGCAAAAACCCAACCCCAACACTCTGACAGGTAAATTTTACCTCAGCCAACCTGTCAGTCTGATGAGGCTTTGTGGTGGGCCTGTATGGGTCGGCTGTCTATCATCCACAACCATATTTATTGACATTTACTTGTATGAGTTTTCCAAAACCATCTGCCAGATTTACTTTAAACTTGGCGTGGGTGTACCTTGTTGGGTGTTTACCAAGTAGATGTACATGTGTGTTCAAATAGTCATGCTCCAATAACTTTTAAATTTCAGTGAACTTTTTGTTCATTTTTTTGGCCAAATCCTAAAAAATTCTGCTCCGAAGCTGCTACACCAGTGGCTTTCAAATTGCTTAAAGACACTTCTGGGGACCCCTAACAGCGAGAAACTAAATTTTTTTTTTTTTTTGTGGTAAATTTTTGTGTACTTTCACCACCTTCAACCTCTCCAAGAGCATGTCTTAGATTGTGCTGAAATATGATGGAAATGTACCTTGTAGAAGGGTCAAACAAAGTTGTTCACCAGCTAGTGCTGCTGCCAGTCTCTGATTCTAAAAAGTGAATAAACTGATTTTAAAAAGTGAATAAACTGGGTGCATGTACATGTAGGTTGATGCATGCATTCCTATTGATTACTATGTAAGGAATGGGGTTACATGTACAGTAGTCCCCCCTTTGAGAGACCACCCCTAGTGCCACTCAAAAGGCAGTCACATAAAACAGGTGGTCCCTCAAAGGAGGTATAAATAACATGAAAGGTACTGTAGAAAGACCTGACAACTGTGGCCTCTCAAAGGAGGTGGTCTCCCAAAGAAGTGGTCTTTCAAAGGAGGGACTAATGTACAATGGTAATTTACATTTTTTGACTTCGCCAAAACTGTCGTCCAGGTTCACGTCCAAGCTTGGTGGACTGTACGTTGGGTGGGTGTCTACAGACTTTGTTTGAATGCTCTATCAATTTTTGGACTTTTTATGAATTGTTTTGTTCATTTATTGGCAAACTATGAAAATGTCATCTCTGAAACCACGTGGCCATTTGCATTGGATAACAGCTTGGCCTATTGCATTGAAATTACATTGACATGCTGCTGGGCACCCCTAGACCGTAGTGGGATTTATTTATGTTATTATGGGTTGAATGTCAAGGTCAGCCGAGGACAGGCTGTGCTCACAGCCAGCATGTTGAACTTTTCCTGCAAAATTCACCAGACTGAGGACAAGTAATGACATGTTTATTTACTCTCCTCCAGACATCCAGACGTTTGGCCCGAGCCAGACCAGTTTAAACCGGAAAGGTTTCTTGGTGACGTGCAGTACAGCCCATATCACTACATGCCATTTTTACTGGGACCGAGGATGTGTATTGGACACAAGTTCGCCATGAATGAGATGAAGGCTATTTTAGCTTTGATCTTGAGAAAGTTACATTTCGATCTGGTGCCAGGAATCAAGGTCAAACGACTACAGAGAATTACGATGCGACCTGACCCACTGCTGAATCTTTATGCATCCAGGATTTGATGATATATACTCATCTTTTAAACAGTCCGGTCATGGTATGAAGTGCTTGTTGTTTACTTTTGAAAGTTTGAGTGTGCTTTTATCATGCATATGAAAGTAAAAACCTGTTAGTCCTACTTCTTTGACATAGATAGCAGAGCAGGTATGGCCTGTATAAATCACTTTCTATGGCACAGTTGTTAGTGTATACTTTCTACCTCACTGTGAAGTTTAGGAAACTGAATAACTGAAAAATCTCCGGGAGAACTCCAAATACGGAACTTGTACTGGATCAAATACAATGAGCTGGGCCATGTTGCAATTGATTATGGCATTCACACATACCTGCTTCCATTGAACCATTCTTTTTTAATTTTGGGAATTTTATGCAGTTGGTATTTGTGTTTCCCATTTTCAGCTAGATGATTGGTGCTAGAGGTTGCTAATTCAAGACTTGGCCATTCTGTGGTCACAAAACTATAGAGAAAATAGATTTCAGTTGACAGTGTGTGTGGCAGGAACTCTCTCCACATGCTCACATTCTCAAAATCCTGGATTGCAGAGGTGAAAGGTGAGCATGTTGGAGCTTGTCCAACCATGCACCCATATAAATGGGAAGTGTTAGTCACTGAACATGAAGCCCCTGAGACAATAGAACACATGATTATTTTGTCTAATGTGGACCACGAGACATGTATGACATGCAATATATTTCACTTTAATATCATAAGTTTGTCAATATACACATTATAATGTAAACAGGCAAATGTTCAAAGTGTTTTTATAAATAAAAATACAAGTAAATATGGTTATTTGTAAGTTGCTATGTGATGGAGACCTCGCCCCTGAAAGCAAGCTGCCTTTCATGAATCTACAACGTCAAGACACCTCAAACGCTTGATACACCCTGAAAGCTAGCTAGGTAGCTATCATGTCATCTCACAAGCCCTGATCCAGACCTTGCTCTTCTGTCTTTAGTCTTGAGGGCAATATACTTTTCACTTTCCCTTCCTGAGCATGTGCACTTCGGAACTTAAATTACCAGGTTCCCACTGCTGTTTTTGCCCGGCTAAAACGCTGTTGCCCTGAGTGCCTTTATACAATAGTGTCTCTTTATAGATAATTTGTTCAAATTGGTTCTGTTCAATGGTTGTATCCTGTGCTAGTAGGTTTTTGCCATGTGTTGCAACAGCTCACTATTTCATTAAGTATAGCTTTGGCTCAGTTTTATGACAAGCCATTGCAGCGACCTATTGATTGTCCTGCCTTCAAGCATACACTTATTCATATTTTGTTAGGATACCAGTATTAAATGCTATCATGCGGCTCTGGTTCCTTCCGTGAGGTAAGTTTCACAGTGAGGTGTGTCTTAAAGGGCGCTGAGTGCTTGAGCGTGAGGCAAATTTCACACATGAAGAAGCCTTGTCAACCAGGAAGTTCAAAACTGCTTGCGAGGTCTTGAAAGCGAGGTCGCTATAATGCTATAAGGTTTTCTTTCTACCTGCACATCACACAAAATTGTCATGGTATGCTGCATGGAAGTTGTAAAAGGCCCAGGACAAATATGTATGTGCATAGATCCACTTGCAAAAACTTTCCTGCCACATCAAATTTTCCATTGATAATGATAGGAAAACATAAATGTATGTTCAACAGAATTCTTATCATGTACAGTGAAACCTCCCTATACCAAACACGGTTGGGACTGGAAAAAAGTGTTTGGTATAGTGACGTGTTTGGTACAGGGAGGTTTGCTTACATATATTGCAAGTATATATTTGGGACTGAGAAATGGTGTTCAGTATAGAGAGGTGTTCGATATACAGAGGTGTTTGGTTAGAGAGATTTTACTGTATGTTATTGTTATGGTATGCTGCGTGGAAGTTGTATAAGGCACAGGACAAATATGTATGTGCATAGATCCACTAGCAAAAACTTTCCTGCCACATCAAATTTTCCTGTGAAAATGACAGCAAAGCATAAATGTATGTTCAACAGAATTCTTATCATGTATGTTACTATCATGATGCTTCCTAATTCAATGTCCTTGGTTAGTAAAAGGAAACAAACCAACCCAACTACCAGCACTTTTATCATCATGACTATACCCCAGAAGAGAATGTAAGAAGAGACCCTGAGACAGATGTAGTCTCATGTCTGCATCTTAGCACTGAATGGATGCTTGTCATCCCCTGATGAAGACGGGAAGTGCATGGAAACCAGTTAGGAGGGAAACCATCTAATCTCTTCTAGGTGTCATAGTTTTTTTCTTCGGAGTATATGGTCATCATGCTGGTATTGTCCTTGTTGTCTTTTTATTACTGATTGGGTTTTCAACTCCGAACTAGTCTTGTATGCTCTAGTTTCCAAAGCTAAAAGGTTGTCACTGTCAGTTTATATAATTCATCTATTTGCTTGAAGTGTTTCACCAATTTTATTGTATGGATGTGAAATGTGGGGCTATCAAAATTTTGAGACAGCCAATGCTTTTTGTTTGAAATACTTTAAGGTTATTTTAGATTTAAAAAGAAGTACAAATAATTGTATAGTGCACAGGGAACTAGGCAAGTTTCCTTTTGCAAATGAGATTGATAAGATAATTGTAAGTTTTGGGGCTAAACTCATTTTTGCAGACAAAAAGTAAATATCAAACTTTGTTTTACATCTATGCACTCTTTGAATTCAACAGAATTTAAATGGTTGAATAGCATACATAATACTCTTAATAATGTAGGTACGTCCAATGTTTGGATGAATACTAACTTTCCATATAGTTTTTTGAATCGTTTAACTGACATATGGAGACAAAACTGAAAGCAGTTGTAAATGAAAATGCTAAATGCAGTATTTGTAGGGTATAAGACAAAGAGCATGTTTGGCTTGGAGTCTTGCTTCATATCTGTGTAGCTTTAGAACTTCCAATCACCTTGTATCAGTGGAAGAGGGTAGACACAGGAACATTCCAAGAAAACAAGGGCTTTGCAAATTATGTAATTGTAACCTGGTTGGAGATGAATATTTTTATATTGTTGAAAGCATTTTTTGGAAAAATTATAAAAACCGTTGTTTGATTGATGTTTCACAGATTACAGAGGATCCTTAAAAGTTTTTACTTGGATCAAATGATGAAAAAGTGTTGACTTGTTCAAATAATCCTTTAAATGTAGTGTTTATGCATTAATTTTTATTCTGAGTTTTGAGCAAACCAATCTTTGTAAGAGCAGTGTTTGTTGATATGCCCAGTAAGGGTTTGGAACAATAAAACTTGAAACTTGTAATTGCAATCATGTCAGCAGTAGATCAACATTGAACATGTGACAGGAAAAGTTACAGTTACGCCAGCATTAAACTTAACAGTCACCAAATGCATCAACCGTTTGCAACCTTTTTCCAGCTTTTTGCATGAAAGGCAAACCTTCTTCAAACCTTTTTCAAACTCATTACTGACACTTTTCCAAACCATTTCAAAACTGTTTACACTTGTTGCATTAAAACCCTTTTAAACTTTTCTCTAATGGTCAACAACCATTTTACACAGTTTCTCAACCTTATTGATTAGAATGTTGAAATGGTTTGCAATTGTATAAACCGTTTTAAACCTTTTTTTCTACCTTTCGTCAACCTGTACAAACCCCAGTACAGCACTTGGCAACACAAAATATGCATTTCACTGTTAAGTTTTAGATGGGCTTAACTGTATTTTTTATGCACTGTATCTACATTAATCCTGAAAGAGAATCCCTTCAGCTTGAACCAAGCCCATACATGGTATCTCGATGGTATTTTATTGGTTTTATTAGATGTAGGCTACATAGTAGAGTAACTGGGGGGGGGGGGGCATTTAAGCAATGAACTGTAGCTTTCCAAACAACAAAAGTTTAAGGTTTGGAGCAGCCTCAAGTATTGCAAAGTCCACTATCTTTTTATGTAAAATTATTGGCATTATGGGGAAACTTAGAAAAATTTAACAAGGAATCATTTACACAGAAAATGAAGCATCTATCCCGTTTCCCACTAAATGGGAAGGCAGGTAGGAAGGGTCTTGGGGGAAACGGGACAATCAATATTCACAGTGAAAATGTCTAATAAAACGAGGGATCAAGCAGAGATGTAGGGTTTATTTCACAAGCGTTACCTTTGTATGTCTGCAATGCCTAATACTAACTCTGATGTAGGAATATACTACAAGGCAAAAAGATGCCACACCATGCCTTGTTCAGCATTATGCACGTTATGAGGATGTGTTTGGGGAGTTTATTTACTTTATTGTACCATTGTTTTTCAGATCTCTTGGGGAGGAAGTAGTGGTCCTTATAAGGACCTTCTTGGTGGTGGTGGTTGTTGTGTGTGTGTGGTGGTGGTGGGGGGGGGGGGGACTGCATGCATCAATAGCAGGTGTGACCTCCATACTTGTGAGCTTGGTGATCTCAGCCTGGGAAATTGGTCTTCATACTTATGCCTGATTCGAGGGCCAGGCAAATCCCAAAATGCTCGATGGAGGACAGGTCAGGAAAATGGGCTGGCCATGGCAAAAATGGGATATTGTGTTGCTGTAGATACTGCATGCTGAGTGGGACAGTGTAGCTCTGGATATTGTTGGATCCATTTATATATTCATGTACCGTGGGCAGGATGGCATCCACACAGCGCTGGCCTGTTAGTATCTGGTTCACCCTGATGAAAGCTGTTCTCCCTGTTCCTGTAATTGCCCTCCACATCATGACACTCTCTCCTCCATAGCAGTAATGTTCAACCATACATCCTTCTACAAAATTCTTGAAAGACATTCGTCAAACATTTATTCCTATATTGTAGAAATCCAAGCAGAATTAGGATTCATCTGACCACATTATGATGTTCATTTGATTTCTTGTCCTGGTTCTACCACCTTTTTACCAATGATTTCGAGCAACCCATTAACCTGACAAGCTCCAGCTGGGAAAGGCCAGCCTCCAACATCCCAATGATTCTGCCCCTGTAAAATTCAGACAGTTGTGAGAGACCAGTATGCCATGGCATTGTAGGCTCACATTGATCCTACTAGGGCCGTGGCCCCCTTTAAAGCCTACAGGCACCATGATGCCAGACACACTGTTTGCACCTCTCTGGCTGTTGTATGATATTTGATCCATGACAAACTGCATTGCTGCAAAGAACTTTGTATGTGCCCCATGGCCGTCCAGCAAGAGTAGGGTGTACCCATTTTCAGCACATTTACAATGGTTGGGGAAAATGCTGTAACCATGTAAGAAACAAGGTTTTGTCCATATAGCTACTGTCACTAAGGGTTACAAAGGTCCAACATCTGTCCATTTCTTCAGCAAGGGATTTAGATGCTTCCCTTTGAAGATTATCATTGGTGGAATAAATTCAGCAGCGGCATTGCAGCAACCCATGACGGTTGTACTGGCCCTTTTTCCCAACTGGTCACACGTATGCATTATGTTTACAATTAGGTGCAACATTGTTGGGGGGGGGGGGAGGCTTGTGTAATAGACACAACCTTGTCTCACTGAAATTACATATGGCCAAAGGAACCACGTTTACTCCATATTCAGCCAGAGTATCTTCCCATAGAGCAAAGTACATATCCACTTGCACTTTGTCCACAGACTGAGCTCTTGCAAGTGAAAAAGTTTCCGGCTTTCTGACACTACTGTTGGGGTGCCTACCCCTGAGGGTATGCTCTGTCTGCCCCCTCACGTGAACTACTTCCCTTCCCTTGTATAATCTTGCTGTAGCAGCTGTAGAGAGTTATTTTACATGGCACCAGACAACATTTTTTACTAGAAGGTATGAGGAAGGGTATGACTGCACTACAGATTGTACATACTGCACATGGGAAAAAACTCAAGGATGTCACAGCTGCCCCTTAAAGAGTTGTTGCTGCAACATCGCAAGGTAAACATAAGAGGAAAATTACATTTTCAAAAATCTTCCCTGTCCCCCATGAAATGAGCAACAATGAAAAAAAAACAAGAAAAGCAGTCTGTAGTCGCACTTGTCCTTAATTCTGTAGAAAATACTCACCTCCAGGTAGAAAATACTTCAGCTCCACAGCACTGAAGGAACCTCAAGAAAAACAACATGGAGAGTAGTTCACAAAATATGCGTAGGCTAAAGCAGCTGGCGGTACTACTTGTCAGAACCCAGAACCCAGAACCAGTTCCAGTGGAGAATAGCTCCAATGAGGAATATATACTGTTGGGGAAAAAAGATGCCACCCCCATAGTTTAATATGGACCACTCTAAATATGCCTTTATATGGAAAATATGGATTTTGTATGGAATATCATGTAACGTGACCAGGATATCTTAGCGTACACCTGAGCAGTCAGACACACAAAAATGTCCCCCAAAAAAAACAAGACAGCCAGCAGCCAAACCCTGCCAGCTTTGTTGTCAAAGAGAAACCAGCACATTTGCAGTTCAGTTCAGAATACATATGCCAAAAAACGGACATTATGCACTGTAAGGGTAGATCTTCAGGATTCTGATAGAAGAATGTGTCCAATTAACTTTGATTGAGCTTCTCTCCAAGAACACAAATGCCACACATGCAGGACGTCACAGGCTTTTTCACCGTGCCATATACATATGTTCAGTAGTAGCCTCAGGAATTTGGAAATTTTTGGCCAATTATCAGAAAGACTGTCCAGCTGCTGTAGTTGTATGAGCAACATCTGTTTGAAATGCATTTGTACAAACTAGGCATGGTGGAGAGCAACACACTTAGGGCTTATTTGCCCACATTAATATGCCAAACGCTTGCAAGCCTAGTAGTTCCTCCAACTTGGCATGTCTTGAACTGTAAGGGACCGACCATTTGATACTTGGGGGGGGGGGGGGGGCTATGCATTTTGTATCAACCCACTTTTTTTTAATGCACACAAGATGTACATAATTTTTTTTCCCTCTGACCTCAACGTACATTTTGGGGGGGGGGGGGGGGGTTGAAGAAGTTAGTGGGATGCACATGTTCTTGAACTGTTTTAGGGTTGACATTTACAGTACAATCAATGAAGAGGAAATAAACACAACATTTGGTATTTTGGAAAATTAGTTTACATACCACCAATCCCATATAGCAGTTTCAAGTATATGTAATCATCTTCATGATCTTTTGAGAGGTTTTGCTTGCCGTTCATGGTCCCCATGTACGCCTAGCACATCCCAAGTTTTAGCGTATCACATGTTATTAGGCGCGCAAGTGTCTGTGGTTTAAACGTATTTTATGTTTAGGAAAATAAAATATGTTTAAACCACAGACACCTACGCACAAAATAACCACATGATGAGCTAAAACTTGTAATCTTTAATAGAGAGGTATTGCCTGCTGTTGATGGTCCCCGTGTACGCCTAGCACATCACAAGTTTTGGCTCATCACGTGGTTATTAGGCAGGCATCTGTCTGGTTTAAACACATTTTATTTCAAGAACAAAATATGTTTAAACCACAAAACCACAGACACCTGCGCACATAATAACCACGTGATACGCTAAAACATGATGATGTGCTTTTCAAACACGGGGGCCATGAATTGCAAATATGGCAAAAGGGAGGCCTTTTATACATGATCAAAGATATGCAGAAAAAAGTGGACCTCCATTAGTTTATACATCACCAATATGATGTGGCAGTTTTACGTATATGTAATAATGTCATGATCTTTAATAGAGAGGTTTTGCTTGCCCTTCATGGACCTGTGTGCACCTAGCACATCGCAAGTTTTGGCTCATCACGTGGTTATTATGCGCGCAGGTGTCTGTGGTTTAAACATATTTTGAAAATAAAATATCTTTAAACCACAGACACCTGCACGCCAAATAACTACATGATGACCTAAAACTTGTGATGTGATAGGTGTACACGGCAGCCATGATCGGCACATATGTGTGTGTTTACATAATCATTTATTTTGAATGATTGTACCTAAAAGGTATTCTTATTTCGATGAGGGAATCAAAATACTAGTATGTGTGATATTCTTGTCATTATTTCATGTGACAAGGTTGAAATACATGGCTTTGTCATGACATGACCAGTATCTAATGATGGGTAGTGGGTGTCACAATGATGTGACCATATGTCAGCAATGTACTGGGCAGCACAATGTTGTGCTGGGTCTGTCACAATCAGCAATTGTAGGGGGAAGCACCAGCTTGCTTCCTGTTTCCTGGAATACAGACCCCTGGGAGTCGGACCATTTTTGCAGGAGCATGCATGTCTGACTATTTCCATTTCCTGGCTCAAAAGAGGAAAAAAGTCTCATGGTGCAGTGTTATGGCTGATTTCAGTTGCATACCCACCCTACATATAGCAGTATAGCTTTGTGATGGGATGCTGAGAGGCGCACCTGGGTTATCTGCCCACCTTTAGGGGTTTTATTTTTGTCATGTCTTCACAATAAAGACGTGTAAAACGTACCCATCCGTGTCAGGGTTTTGGCATGTCACATTTTGGCGCTGCGAGCAGGGTATCACATAGATCTTTCCACAAGACCATGCTGGAGAACCCCTAAAGAGATAAGTGCTCACCTCTACATCGCAGGTGTTTGGATGTCATTGATCTGCTGTTCTACTATACATTGCAACAGTGACCTGTTGTGTATTATGTGGGACATTGTGACATTGCAGCTGGGACATACTGAGTGTGTTGGACATTGCAGATATGGCTGTTGCAAGTGGAGAATTTTGGTCTTCGACATTTTTTTTTTGTAGTAAATTTTTAATATACAAGACATTTTAAAATGCTTGATCTTTTGGATATGGCATTACCTTTTGTGCAGATTGGACATACTGAGACACTTTAATGGTTGATATAGACTTACATATGTGAGGAGTTGCCACATTTTCAGTGAGAATTTTGCTTTGCATTTACTTTTGATAGAACACTTCAGTTTCCTATTAGTACAGGGTGTAATTATACTTACTGGTATGGTCTATGAATGCACTCTTGGGGACTGTCAGTAAAGTTATGGTAAGTTATTGAGCCTTGTGCTATGTATGCAGGTGTCCTGAAACATGGATTGGGTAAGTGTTTCTATGTGTCTTTTACACCAGTTTAACTGAATATGAATGTGCTGTACATTTGTTTCCTGCTATGTTTGGTTAATACCTGGTTACCTGATCTGATCAGTGCTGTTAATATGGCATCAAAGGAAGAAGTAGAGGCTCTCAGAGATGACTTGGCCAAACTTAGGGCCGAGTGTGCTAAAGTAAAAACTGAATCAGCCAGTCATGGGCTCTCCCCCATTGCGGAACAGCCCCCTCAGTTGCCAATTTATGTTGCAACTACTAAGCTGGATCGTTTCAGAGGATGCCCAGTAAAACCGAGTGATCCATCTGTAGAAGAATGGGTAGCTGATATGCGTGGACATTTGGCAGCAAGATGTCTTGATGGCAAAAGGGCTGCAGCTTGTATTTTAGAGCATTTAGCTGGCACAGCTAAAATGGAAATTCTTGGACGTGGTGGTGAGGAGGAGGAGGATCCTGAGAAGATTTTGTCAACTCTATTGAGAGTTTTCGGGGATGGTGATCTTCTGCCACAGCTTCAACAAAAATTTTATTCTTTCACACAGTTGGAATCGGAAGATTTAGTGGCTTGCTCTTTGCGCCTTTTGCGTCTTTTTGAACGCATAGTGCAATTGGATCCTACTTTTAAGCCCAGCAAACAGAGTTTGTTGAAAGGTCGTCTTGCTGAAGCGGTGCGAGACGAAGCCCTAAAACGTGAACTCAGGAGGCTTAATGTAGAAGCACCTCAGCTTGATTTCTTTCAACTGAGAGATAGGAGTCAACAATGGCTTGGAGGTGTGCAGAGCAAACCCACAAAAGCCACCGTTCAAGAGTCCATGGCAGAAAGCTCCTTGGAAGCTACAGTGCGTAAACAAGGAGAGCTTCTTGAAAGGATTCTTAAACATATTGAAGGTCAGTCTTCAGAGGAGTACCAGCCCAAGCAGCGCAAACAGAGGCGTTGTTGGAATTGTGGGTCTCCTAACCACATGAAGAAGGACTGTCCTAAAAAGGAAGTTGATGGTACAAAATCACCTTTAAAATAGAACAGCCTGTCATGGAGAGCCACTTGGCAGGCTACCAGTCGGATTTTAAGGGCTCAATAGTTCGAAATGCTATAGGAGACTGTCCAGAAATGACTGTTTGCCTTGGTGGCAAGGAGGCTCGGTGTTTGGTAGATACTGGTGCTCAGGTGTCCACCATAACAGAGTCCTTTTACAATGAGCATTTTGCTCAAAGCAATTTAGTGGATGTATCTACTTTAATCCAAATAAAGGGCAGCTATGGCTTTGAGATACCCTATATTGGGTATATTGAGCTTTGTGTTTCTATGGCTGGCATGGACTACCCCAATATGGGATTCCTGGTGGTGAAAGACCCTGTAGATCCTGAGATGCAAAAGAGGAAATCTCAAGTTCCAGGCGTCATTGGATGCAATGTTTTGCGAGATGTCAGAAAACAACACCTGCATCTCAACAAACCTGATTTGAACAATTCAGTTCTCGGACCGATTTTGACACTTTTCGGTGAAGTACGGATGCAGACGGCTGATGAACGTTGTGCAGGTCGTGTACGTGTGGCTAGTCGGCAGCCAGTACTAATACCTGCCTGTTCCCTTAAAGTTATTGAGGCAAGTGTAAAGCCTTCAATGAAGGGGGAAACATATGTGGCTGTAGTGGAGGAGGCTACAAATTTTACAGGTCCACGTGGATTTGCCCTTGGTCGTGCTGTGGTTCAAGTAGACAGCACCGGCAGAGTTCCAGTTCAAGTGGCAAATTTTAGCTCTGAAGATCTGTATTTGTCTCCACGAGCTTCCATTGGTACCTTGTATGACTGTAGTATGGAACCTGAGGTACAGGTTTCAGATATACATGAGGGAACCGTGCACATTGAAGAGGCTACTGCTGTGAAGCCATCTCCGGCTAAATTTTCTCAACTTCTTGGGAAATTGGATATCGGTGATGGATTGACCGACATGGAACAGCAACAACTACATGACCTTCTTCACCAATATTATCACACATTCAGTGAAAATGAGGATGATTTGGGTCTGTGTGATAAGGTAAATCATAAGATCCGAACTGTGGATGATGTCCCAGTTCGAGTGCCTCATCGCCGCATTCCACCAAATCAGTGGCCTGAGGTAAGAGAATATTTAGAGAACAGCCTGAAACGTGGAATCATACGGGAATCGTCCAGCCCATATGCATCTCCTGTCGTCTTAGTACGAAAAAGGGATGGCAAATTAAGACTCTGTATAGACTACAGGGCTTTGAATGCAAAAACATACCGTGATGCCTATCCTTTACCTCGTATTGAGGAAGCATTAGATGCTCTATCTGGAGCAAGGTATTTCTGTTGTCTGGACCTGGCCCAAGGTTATTACCAGCTCCCTGTCGATCCTGACGACATTGAGAAGACTGCTTTTCGTGTCGGCACCGGGGGGCTATATGAATACCTCAGAATGCCCTTTGGGTTATCGGGTGCACCAGCCACCTTTATGCGGCTGATGGATAGGCTATTCGGAGACCAGAATTTCCAAACTATGTTAATTTATCTTGACGATATCTGTGTCTTCGGAAATAGTTTCCAGCAAACCCTGGATAGACTTAAATTAGTATTGGAAAGGTTGTCAGGCAATTGTCTCAAGATTAAACCTGAAAAATGCCATTTTTTCAAGCAGAAGGTAAAGTACCTTGGCCATGTGGTTTCCCAAGCAGGGATAGAACCAGATGAAGGTAAAATCAAAGCTGTAGTTGACTGGCCAGTTCCTCAGACTGAGAAAGACCTAAGAAGTTTCTTAGGATTAGCTGGCTACTATAGGAGATTTGTTCCTGGATTTTCTAAGATCGCATCGCCACTCTTTGCTTTAACTGGAACAGGACCAACTAGCAAGAAAAAGGGCCGAAAGAATGTGTCTGAGCAGGTCCGGAAACATCCTTTGTCAGAAGCTTGGAATGACAAGTGCACAGAGGCATTTGTTGAGCTTAAGAAAAGGTTAACAACTGCTCCTATTCTTGGGTTTCCCAATTTCAATATGCCCTTTATACTTGAAATAGACTCAAGCATGGAAGGCTTAGGTGCCGTTTTATCACAAAAACAAGATAATGGCCTTGTTGTCTTGAGCTATGCCAGTCGTGGCTTAAGGCCAAATGAGAAAAACATGCAGAATTATTCTAGCATGAAGCTGGAACTGCTTGGGCTCAAATGGGCTATAACGGAAAAGTACAGAGACTACTTAATTGGGTCAAAGTTTATTGTCTATACAGACAACAACCCTTTAACCTACGTGAAGTCTTCTCACAAACTTGGTGCCACAGAGATGCGGTGGGTATCGTCTCTGGCTCCATTTGACTTCAGTTTCCAGTTCAGACCTGGCAGGGCAAATTCTAATGCAGATGCCCTCAGCAGAAGGCCTGATCATGGACAAGAGCCAGCAAGCATCAGATTTGAAGGAATATGTACCCAAATCCTTGCTGAGCATGGTACGTCTGTTGGTTACCCCCTTCCTCAGTCATTGTTTGATCGATACCGAGGAACCACTTCTAAAGTCTGGTTGGAAGAAGTACAGACACGCTCATGTACTTCAGCAGCAGAATGTACTTCTGCTTTGCCTGCTATACCACGTCAGGAGTTACAGAAATTGCAGATTGCAGATTCAGATTTATCTCCTGTTATGAAATATGTTGCACAAGGGAAACCACCTTCCCTAAAGGAACTAATGCAATGTTCCAAAGCAACACGTAGATTGCTTAACAGTTGGAATAGGTTGTCTCAAGATAGTGATGGTGTTCTCTATCGATCAGTACAGGAAGCTGGTCATAGCCTGAAGCAACTGTTAGTACCTACAGCTTTGAGGAGGCAAATTCTGGAAGCACTCCATGATAATGTCGGTCACCAGGCATCAGCTAAGACTTTACAGTTGGCAAGGTCTCGATGTTATTGGCCAAACATGGCTACAGATATTGAGAACTATTGCAAAGACTGCACACGGTGCATGGTGGCTAAGGCCGGAAAGTCGGTTAAGACCACAATGGGATCTTTGCTTGCTAGCAAACCTTTAGAGGTAGTCGCTATGGACTTTACAGTGTTGGAACCCAGTAACTCCGGGTTGGAAAACGTTCTCGTAATGACTGACGTGTTTACCAAATTCACCCAAGCCATTCCAACCAAAGATCAAAAAGCTTCTACAGTAGCTAAAGTGTTGGTGACAGAGTGGTTTGTACGTTATGGTGTGCCAAAACGCATCCACTCTGATCAGGGGAGAAACTTCATGAGCTCTCTTGTCAAGGAACTCTGTAGTATTTACGGAATAACACAGAGTCGCACAACACCCTACCATCCCGAAGGGAATGGGCAGTGCGAGAGGTTTAACCGTACAATACATGATCGCTTGAGAACATTACCATCAGAACAGAAGAAAAAGTGGCCAAAGTATCTCCCTGAGTTAGTGTATTACTATAACTGCACCCCACATTCATCTACAGGTTACTCACCATATTACCTGTTCTTTGGTCGAGAGCCAGCACTTCCTATTGACCATGTTTTTGGTTTGAAGTGTGAAGATGCAGGCACAAATATGGATGAGTGGCTGAATGACCATTGCAAAAGGCTGCAAGATGCATTTGTTCAGGCTAGAGACACTCTCAATAGTGAGGCTGAAAGGCGCCAGGCTAGACATGTTTCTGATTCCAGAAATGCTGTTTTGCCATTGGGAGCACGTGTCTTCTGTAAGAATCATGGTGTAAAGGGGCGTAACAAAATTCAGGACATTTGGGATTCTGTTCCATACAAAGTAGTTAAACGTCCTGATCCCAAGGGAAATGTATATGTCCTTGAGCCTCTAGAAGGAGAGGGTCCCTTTCGTACGTTGCATCGTAGTGAGATTTTGGACTCGCGGTCATTAGTAAGTGAGGAACCAGAGACCAGGGAGCCTACATGTCGCGAGAGTGATTTTGCTGAAGTGACAGCACCAATAATAACTCCTTCAGAGCCAGCAGAGCAGGATATTAACCTGAGCAATTGCGATTTGGTCCTTGATGTTACATCGATTGTACCAAGTAACTCTGTAAGTCATGATCATGTTGAACCACCATCCACTGCTTTGCAAGAAGCAGGGGAGGATCCTTCAGGCAATGCTGTTGCCTCTGTCTCCAGTTCTGCTGAACCAGTAGTCCCTGCTTTGGATAAAGCAGGGGAGGGCCATTTGACTGATACTCCATGTAACACTGTTGTCACAGATGTTAGTGAAGGTCCATCACAACCTGAAGAGGTTGAAATTGATAGGGAAGCAACAGAAGGACCACGGAGGTCACAAAGGGTAACTGCTGGTCAACATGCAAACCCCTTTCATTTACCAAAATCTGCATTGCAGGAAGAAAATGTAACTCAGGTCAAAGCTCCAATATCTGGTACATCTTCTGATGTGCTGACAAATATTAGTCAAGCACAGGTCTTAATGTTACAATTCATGATGGGGCAGAAAAGTGCATAATCACAAGGTGTTATTGGATTTTCCTTCATGTATTAATGGTGAATGTTGAGAATTCATGCCTTGTGCATTCACAGATCATAACCGGTTTGTCAGGGTACAGTTAGGATAGGTAATGTGAGTTTGTAGAATGTCTATTGTTGAAACATGGTTGTATTTGATTTAAGATAGTTATATTTACTGATAAATGGTAAGTTTGCAGGGTCGCCAACTTTTTGAGCAGGGGAGTATGTGACAAGGTTGAAATACATGGCTTTGTCATGACATGACCAGTATCTAATGATGGGTAGTGGGTGTCA
>OZ026625.1:65165843-65233843 GCA_964020975.1 Hermodice carunculata
TGCGTTTTGCAACTGGAAAATGTTTGGCGGTCTTCATTTTTGTCGTTTTCTCATTACCGTCAATGGACCTTGTGCATCACCTTGTACAAAGCTTTTGCTTCTGAAGTAATAAGCTTAAATCATCATAAAAGTGTTTTTTAGTGGCATAACTCACTGTCTCAACTTTATCCTGCATGTTTGGCGGAGCCTAAGTCACCATAATTCATAAGCTATGGACCAAAATAAGACTCTGCATTTTCCCATTGCGACTACGTTTGTTTGGGCGTCATGTTGACCTCGCTTTGAACCGTGGGAAAAATGGATCTGGCCACTTCGTCAATGTCAATCGCACACTCAGGCAGGCAAGCACATGTTTGATCAGGGTTCCATATGATTTTAATCTAGCGAAAGTTATCGTCGTTTACCTAGAGACTATATTATGATAAAACATGGTTCAATTAGAAATGAAAATACTATAATAAAAATGTTTCTGTCACACTCCGCTGATCAGCCACTGTCAGGTTAAGCTTCATATGCAAGAAAAAACAATGACCACATGGGTCGACGATCACACATGATGAAGATTGTTCCGGAAGTTTCTGGAGAGCTTCGGCACCCTTCGTGGTGCATTCGGATTTGAAGTATTTGAAGATGGGTGATGTAAACGATCACGAGTGGGAGCGACAAAGTTCCTATCACGAGTAAATTTCTGATCATTATGAAATTTAGTTCAGAAAACAGTCCATAATATCCCATAATACAGGGAAGGAATAGTGGTTGAAATCCTGAGATCCGCTATGTAGAGGCCTGAAACATGCGGAGTATGCCACATACACTGCCATTGCATTGGAAACATCCGAGACTCATGAGAATTTGAAATTATGTGGCTCACACCAGTTAACAGGCCCATGCTCACACATTGCACACTGATATGGACTGATATCATGTAGTTAAGTACTGCAATATTAATGTGGCTTCTTACTTCTGTTAGTCTTTGCTCGGCACACATTGTCAGTGTGTACTGAAAAGAGATACAAGCAGGAAGCCATATCAATCCCCAATAACTAGCCTATGTCTGACATGTCAGTGTGAAATGCATGAGCCAGATAACTATAGGCCTAAGTTAACTGCGGTTGTATGTTAAATGATATTCACCGTCTGAAAGAGAGACTCACACAAGCAAGATACTGCTAGTTGTTTTTCCCTTTACTGAAATGTGTTAGAAAAATAAGACAACTGATTCCCATCAGTGTTTTATAGTTCTTTGACTTTATTTCAATAAAATCTCAAACAATATGAAGAAACAGCTCATTATTTCAGTGAACATATTTCACACCTCCTCTCATCACTCTTATTTCAAATGATACTATCGAATTGTATCGAATTGTGTCATTTTGTATCATATCGTCAGTACTGTATCGAAATACGTATCTTGTCATGAAAAAGTGTATTGTTACGCCCCTGGTGATCTGGATAAGTCTCATCTACAATTGTAAGTCAAAATGTTTTTTGTTACTGTTGAAATTAGCTGAAAACACTGAGGCAGAGGACACTTGACAAGCAGCCAGTTTTGGCAGTTTTAAGGGGGAAAGGGTCAATAGGCTTATAGGTTTGCACTGTTTTGGAAATATTCAATGCAGATGTCTGATTAAATTACATGACATACTGATGTATGTATGTATGTATGGATATAACTGAGGTGTGGTGTTAAGTGTTCCTATGGTTGTAGGTAACAGTTACAAAGTCCTAAGTACCAGCTGCTTGGCCTGTGTGGGTTTGCCAGGCTGTGGTTATATGTGTCGGCCACATTTTTATTCATTCATTGCAACACGTTTTATTTGGTCTAATTATCCTTTTTAGTTCATGTAGTTGTAAATGACTGTTTTCACGTGGTCTGAAATGACAATTCAGATGGTGCCATGTGTAGATTGTTCACATGGTCTTTAAGTGACAGTGTACATTGTAAGTGACAGTGTACCTTGTATTGAATGACAGTTAACATGGTCTCAAATTACAGTTGATGTGGGTTTAATAGTTATCAGGTCTTGTGATCTGAAATGGCAGTTTATATGGTCTTGGGTGACAGTTTGCATGTGTTTACTGTGTTCGTGCATATAATTTTTAGTGTACATTTTTACTGTGTTCGTTCCTATCATCTTAAGGGTATGTTTTACTGTGTTAGTTCCTGTGATCTCAATCGTATGTTTTTACTGTCTTGGTTCCTATGATTTTACATATTTGTTTTTAATGTATTGGGTCCTATGATCTTAATTGTGCATTTTTACTGTGTTGATTCCTGTATATATCATTTCAAGTGTACGTTTTTACTGTATCAGGCCCTATGGTCTCAAGTGTACGTTTTTACTGCATCAGGCCCTATGATCTTTAGTGTATATTTTTACTGTTTTGGTTCCTCTGATATTAAATGTAAATGTAAATTTTTACTGTATCAAATCCTGTGATCTTAAATGTATATTTATGTCTCCCGGTGGAAGCCGGGGGACATATTGTTTTAGTGCCCGTTTCTTCCGCTTCTTCTTCTTCTTCTTCTTCTTGTTGTTGTTGTTGTTGTTGTTCAGGTTCTTCAACACTTGGTTTCCGTGCGATAAGTCTTGAAGGATTTGACAGAATTTGATGAAACTTGGTATGATTATGTATCTAGGCAAGACCTAGGTTGGGATTGTATTTGGGTGACCTTGACCTAATTTTCAAGGTCACAGGGTCACTTATGTGAGATTGGTTTCCGTTCGATAAGTCTTGAAGAACTTGATGGAATTTGATGAAACTTGGTAGGATTATGTATCTTGGCAAGACCTAGGTTGGGATTGTATTTGGATGACCTTGAGCGAATTCTCAAGGTCACAGGTTCACTTATGTGAAATTGGTTTCCGTGCGATAAGTCTTGAAGAACTTGATGGCATTTGATGAAACTTGATAGGCTAATGTATCTAGGCAAGACCAAGGTTGGGATTGTATTTGGGTGACCTTGACCTAATTTTCAAGGTCATAGGGTCACTGATGTGAAATTTGTTTCCGTGCGATAAGTCTTGAAGAACTTGATGGAATTTGATGAAACTTGGTAAGATTATGTATCTAGGCAAGACCTAGGTTGGGATTGTATTTGGATGACCTTGAGCAAATTCTCAAGCTCATAGGGTCACTGATGTGAAATTTGTTTCCGTGCGATAAGTCTTGAAGAACTTGATGGAATTTGATGAAACTTGGTAGGATTATGTATCTTGGCAAGACCTAGGTTGGGATTGTATTTGGATGACCTTGAGCAAATTCTCAAGGTCATAGGGTCACTGATGTGAAATTTGTTTCCGTGCGATAAGTCTTGAAGAACTTGATGGAATTTGATGAACTTGGTAAGATTGTGTATCTAGGCAAGACCTAGGTTGGGATTGTCTTTGGATGACCGTGAGCGAATTGTCAAGGTCACAGGGTCACTTGTGTGAAATTGGTTTCCGTTCGATAAGTCATGAAGAACAGGATGGAATTTGATGAAACTTGGTAGGATTATGTATCAAGGTGAGACCAAGGTTGGGATTGTATTTGGGTGACCTTGACCTAATTTTCAAGGTCACAGGGTCATTTATGTGAAATTGGCTTCTCTGCAATAAGTCTTGAAGAACTTGATGAAAGTTGCTAGAGTAATGTATCTAGGCGAGAGCAAAAATAGGATTGTAATTTTCAAGCAAACTTGGTCATTTATAATTTGTTATCACCTGTAGCTTAACCAGAGACATAAGTGTTCCACCGGGAGACATTTGATTTTCTGTTGGAAAATCAGTCTGTTCTAGTTTTTACAGTATTGGATCCTATGATCTGAAGAGTATGTTTTTACTGGATTGGATCCTATGATATTAAGTCAAGTGCACATTTTTACTGTATCAGATCCTATGTGTACGTGTTTACTGTATCAAATCCTATGATCTTAAGTGTATGTTTTTACTGTATTGGGTCCTGTGATATTAATTGACAGTTTATATGGTGTGATTAGAGACAGTTATGGTTTTTACAGAATGAGGTCCAATGATCTTCAGTGACAGATATATGGTTTTATGACAATCTTGATAAGGTTTTTACAGTGCAATATAAAATCACATGGTCTCAGTGACATTTTTTGTGATTTTGAGGGCAGGGATATTTCAGGTCATGAACCTTTATCTTTCATGTGAAGGTGGTGTGGTGGTGATTGGGGTTTTCAATGTTGTGTTATCTGTAATGGCACATATTTTTATATTTTATTAGATGTGGAATTAGGCAAGTGATATTCAGATGGTATCTAAGAAGATACAAGTTGAGTTAGTCCATTTTTGTCGATTTTGATGATGCCCAAAGTTGTGTTGTTACCTTTGTGTGCTAGTGGAGACAATGGGAAATATGCTTATTTTTGTACATACCAGGGGGAGCTTTACATTGTTTGCATGTAATTAATATGATTACTTGAGAGCAATGTAAATGGAATAAAAGTGACTTGTGGTGGGAACCAATATGTGTCTCTGTGATATGCTTGAACCTGGGATAGTACTAAGAATTAGAGTTTCGGCCAATTTGACTAAAATTGCGAAAATATATTTGCCAATTTGTGTTTCATTTGCCAATACCAGGACAAAATGCTTTGATAGTTTAAAGGTAAAAGTCTATTCCCAGGTCTGGTTAAATACCAGGTCATGAAAATATGCAAGTGGTAACAAGTGCTTTCTGTATGATACCAGAGTCAGGCAAGATTGCACAATGTGTTTGACACTCCAGAGATTCTCTCATTGCATCATGGGATAGCCAACCTTAGCATTATGTCAATGTGATAGCCACTCTTTGGAGGAGTGTAACAAAAGAGTATGCATCTGACAATTGCAAAGACTAGCTGAAGGATTTTGAGTTCAATGGCATATTGTTTTGTTAAGTTTCTCTTTGCATTAAATATGTCCAGGGACAGGAAGTAGCAGATGATAGTACTGGTCAAGAGGTATCACATGACTTACTGAGACCCTTCTATTGGTCAGAATAGGTCAAGTGACCTCTTTTTTTTTTCCTCACCAGTGCTGCCCTCTACCTCTTGCCTCTTTGGTAATGCAATTGCATGAAGCAGAGGCATGGAACCCACAAAAGAGGGACTTGTGTGAGCAGAGGGCCAAAAACCAACCTTAGGTGCACATGTTGCAGTACTACAGTGCGACAGTTGCCATGCAAACATTGTGGCTCTGCCTGCACCCAGAGCAGACAGACTAAGGTCCCTAGCACCATACCCACTATGGGACAGGCCCTGTCCCCATGCATCACACCCACTATGGGACAGGCCCTGTCCCCATGCATCACACCCACTATGGGACAGGCCCTTTCCCCACTTGTCCCCATGCGCCACACCCACTATGGGACAGGCCCTGTCCCATGCGCCACACCCACTATGGGACAGGCCCTGTGCCCATGCACACAGAGTTCTCCACCTAAAAAGTACTGAATTCTTGAAACATTTTGATAATTTCATAGACAGGGAGAAAACTGTTGTCAGAAGAATGGATGTCAATTAGAAAGAAGACGATTGTTGATGATGAAGGTCATTAGGAGGTTAGTGATGGTGGTCCTGGGGTGAGTCCATTTGTCGCTAACAAGGGGGGGGGGGGGGGACTTAGTTTACAATGCCTTTCAACTCAAAGTAATTCATGGGAGAATGTTGTGGTGGGATAATTAAATCATAGAGCTATATTGATCTATAGAAATCAATACCTGTAATGAAGTGTGTATTAAAGTAACTATTGCTAACAAATATATATATTAGACCAAATATTCCAATTCCTAAAAAAAAAAATGATGCAATTTTAAAAATGATGAAATATTTTTCAGTTTGGTGTAACATTAGCCAAAAGAGAATCCAGGCCAAAAAAGGGGGAAAAAATAGACTGGTTGAATGTTGTAGCTGGTAGCCTATGAGGACGAGAATGGGTCAGGTTCCTGTTCTAACAGGTACATGGAATGAGAGTAAGTAAATGTTGTTGACAATGAGACTGAGTAGAAATATGCCACATTTCATCAATTATTTAGATTCTGTTGACTTACAAATCAATGGGAGTTTCTGTAAGCAATGTTTGCTGCAAGGTGTATGATACTATACTTGTAGGAATTACAGGGTATGAATTGTCAAATGATTAGTTTATTTCATGACTGCATCAGGCCCTGAGGCTGCATGGGCATCTGCTTTCAATAAGGTCAACAGGCAGTCTCATCAGGAGGGGCTATTGACAGTTGAAGTGACAAGTTGACTTGTGATCATGCCCTTCTGTCGTTGATAGGTTCTTCATTATCTCATTCCACCCTAATAGAAGACCCAGTCAACAGCTTTCCTTGGTGTGCTCTGGGCGCAATGCTCCCAGAGCACACCATGGAAAGCTGTTGACCATAGGCATACAATTTGGAATGATCTTCCATGCAAGTTTCATCCAAAATTTTGAAAAGTAATTGCTAAATTAGTAAAATATAATTAGCAGACGACGTTTAGATATTGGCGGGAAAATGCGTCATTTGGGTGGAATGAGTTAACTGGAGTTTCTGGGTTTTCTGATGTTTCTTTTGCGAGACTGACCTAGGAGCAAGTCTGAAAGTGGTCATACAAAGCAGGTGGTCTGTTAATGGAGGTGAAATAACATGAAAAAGATAGCAACAGGAACCTGCAAATATGGCCTTCAAATGTAGGTATCTAGTCTCGTAGAGCACTGTATCTGCTTGGATCGTTGAATGTACTTTTAGTATCTGCGTGGATCATTGTGTATAACAACAGCATGTACATGTACAGTATCTACATGTACTTGATACATCAAGCGTATCTATATGTACATGATACATCAAGCGTAATACATGTATGTAATACATCAAGCGTATCTACATGTACATAATACATTAAGCGTATCTACATGTACGTAATATATCAAGGGTATCTACATGTACATAATACATTAAGCGTATCTACATGTATGTAATACATCAAGCGTATCTACATGTACATAATACATTAAGGGTATCTACATGTACGTAATACATTAAGCGTATCTACATGTACGTAATATATCAAGCGTATGTACATAATACATGAAGTGTATCTACATGTACATAATACATCAAGGGTATCTACATGTACATAATACATTAAGCGTATCTACATGTACATAATACATTAAGCGTATCTACATGTACATAATACATTAAGCGTATCTACATGTATGTAATACATCAAGCGTATCTACATGTACATAATACATTAAGCGTATCTACATGTACGTAATACATTAAGCATATCTACATGTACGTAATACATTAAGCGTATCTACATGTACGTAATACATCAAGCGTATCTACATGTACATAATACATTAAGCATATCTACATGTACGTAATACATCAAGCGTATCTACATGTACATAATACATTAAGCGTATCTACATGTACGTAATATATCAAGGGTATCTACATGTACATAATACATTAAGCATATCTACATGTACGTAATACATCAAGGGTATCTACATGTACATAATACATTAAGCATATCTACATGTACGTAATACATCAAGGGTATCTACATGTACATAATGCTCGAAGAACATGAAGAAAGTGCACACAGGGAATGCTGGTATCATTAGCATGATTAGCCAATTAGCCAAATGCCAATGTTTCATTCATTTGGTAAAAAAAGTTTATAAATGCATAATTTATTGTAACATGAATTACATAAGAGTAAGGTTGAATTCTGCCGTGAATACTGTTTACCGGTAGACTGCCAATTTAGCTACAAATTCGGAAGGCCTAGGTCTCTCCATGTATACATCAGTATCAATGTACACAGACTCCTTTCTAACAAAAAGAATTTTGTTCCAGAAGTTGCACCAAGCACTAATCCATGAACAAGCGATTGCTTACAATTATTGTGATTTTCGCGAGTGCATGAGAAGTATACTTTTAGGTATAATTCCCCCATATGCACAGCCCTCCCCCCCCCCCCCCAGTATACATGTACATTTTGTATACTCAAAATGATGTCCTTGACAAGTGTGAACGACCTCTAACCCAACTTTGGATTTTCAGCATAAATACATGTTAACTAGTTTTGTTCCCAAAAGTACTTTGCATACCTCTTGTATGTAAGCAGAAACGTTTGTGTAAAGGCATTCAAGCTGCATTCATGTGGTCCCCAGAGAACTATGCTCGAGAAGATTCGTGTCCACAATATGTTATGGTTGGTACATACCCAATGGACCAGGCTTTCATGAGTTGGCCTGTGTAGGGTAGTCACACACTCTGGTTAATCAATCTTGGAGAATTGATTGGGCCTTCCAGAGCTGCTGTGCTTATATTGTGCCTTGTCTGTCACTCCTCAAGCAAAAAGCCTGGGTTGTTTTGGATAAATTATGATTCCACTTGGCTGGGCAATTTAAGTGATATTAAATGTTTTCTGAACTGATCCTGATTGAACAGGTTAAATTGTATGAAATCTTGATGAAGGCGTCAAACTAGACAATGCTATAACACCGTTTAACATATAGTACACATACTAGAAACATATATATGTTATTGTAAGAAAAAATTCAGATGCATGTGAGTATCAGAAATGTTCATTTAAAAACAGGTTTTATCAACTGGAGGTTTTGCTGTAGATAAATTAAAAATGATTTTTTTGAACAGGAAGGAACTTTTTTTTTTTAATCAGGATCTGTGGTTATAACATATTGGTCAATAAATATTTTAAATTCTTTGTGGTTTACTACAAAACTTACCAGCATGAGACAGACACGACAGGAATCAATCTTCCTGGAGAGGGTTAACCCTTAAAGCACTGATTTAAGATTGAGTCAACAGCTTTCCTTGAGACACTTTGCGCGCAAAGTGTCCCAAGGAAAGCTGTTGACTAAGACTACATTTGGCTTAGACAAGGCTTGCTGGTATTTGAATGAAAGGTATGTTCATGAGGAATTTGAATCTTTTAACCATTATATGTTTAACGGTAATGAGAAAATGACTATAGCAGTGATTAGCACTCCAAGGGTTAATACATCACATGTATACTGTTTACCACCAAAAATGCTTGTCATGTCACTCGGCAACAGTGATGAACCTCTGCCGTCATGCAGACATACTGATGGATAGACCAGTGGTGGTACTAATGGTGATGGAAAGAAGGAATACTTATTTGAATCATGATAATGATTTCAAGCTTGCGAGGGTATTTAGAGAGATGACAGTTACTTTTATGAAAATTTTAAAAAGTCCCAAGTTATTACGTTGCAAGAAGGCTGCATATTGTTGTGTTTGATGTAGGGATCTGCTTTCGCATACGGATACTTCCTTGTTCAGTGATACTATCAGGCACAACGCTGCAGGCAAAGTATATTATGTTAACTCATTCCAAACTCGTTCCATAGATCTTCCTGGCTTTGAGCATATATAAAACAGGAATTGTATGTTGAGGTTCTTCATCAAAACAGCTTTCATCCATGTACGACCAGGTGTAATTAAAAAGCGAAAATGCATTGTCTGGTAGACCAGTGGTGTTTGCATTGGCCAGACCCTCAATGACTCCCATGGAACAGCGGGAGCACAGGAGGACACCTGATGTACACACCAGGAACCAGTTGTTACCTTTAACGTACCAATATTACATATGAAGAGTCAAACTGAAGTACAGGTCTTTGTTTGTTGGTGTCCAAGAGTAACCACATGGCCTGGAGGCGAACGTATTTGCCCAGAGCAAACTAGACCTGATCTTAGAGTCGAACCAGGTTCTGAATATTGTGACAGGGATTTTTGTGATTGGAGCAATCCGTGCTAAGTCTGAGACAAACATTTTGAGGTTGTGGAAATCATGAACTTCAGATTTTTTAAAATAATTACATGATAAAGCACTTACATACAAGGGCATTAAGTGTGGTTATGTAAACATCTGATTATTTTTGACATCTACAGTTGTACATGTTTATGGATATGCATGGCCCACATAGCAGCCGGTAGCTTCTGAAAACAAATGTTAGATTAGAGCACAGGTGTGATGGATAAAATTTGCAACTTTCAAGGTTTTTTTTTTTATTTGTGTAAATGTATATATACAGATATGTAAGTTAGGGTTGCAGTGTATATATTTCACCAAAGCATGGCATTTTGTACACATCATAATTTGACAGAAAAGATAGTCTGAGAATTTAAATAAATGTATGTCATTTCACCGTTAGATTCTATGCAGTGCAATTTATCAAATTGATTCCAAACAGGAAATTTTAAGGTTATCTGACACTTTTATCAATCAGGTACACTTGACCTAGCCAATACTAAGCCAGGTCAGTGCTTAATGAGCTCCCCAGCAGACAGCAGTGTGAGGATAGTGAAGCATTATATACCACCTGGCAAGTGCAATTTGACTACTACAAATTGCTGAAATTAATTAAAGCACAGTGAAATAGTATTTTAACATTGTTTAAACAGGAATTATGTCCAAAACAGTGAGATTAAAGCTAAAATGAAATGTCAAAAATACAAAAACTGCAAAAATTTATACACACAAAAACAAGCAATTTACAGTAAGTGAAGCATGTCGGATGAACACAGTAGTGTTTCCAACTAAAAGCTAACCTTTACAAGGTGAACTCTTTCATATCTCCCCTTAGAGCTGGGTAACTTTGTTTTCATGCAACGAAGATTTATCTCTATTTAAATATCCCCTGCAATGTGCTCTGTGAACAGTGTCAATCTTGCCTGCAATTGACCCTGTCATGGTTGCCAATACAATGAACTCCGTCCCTAATAAATATAAGTGACTCTTCACCCAGGGTTTCAAGGCAAACCAAGGTAAGATTTTAACTCTTTAAGTGCCAAATTTATGAGTGAGTCAACAGCTTTTCTCGGTGCACATTGGGTGCAATGTGCCCAATGTGCGCCGAGAAAAGCTGTTGATCTGGACTATTCTGTCTGGAACTATAGACATACTGGTACTTGAATGAAAGGTATTTTTACGAGGAATATGAATCTGGGATCCTAATGATAATTCACACTAGTTTGACTTAAGTAGATCGACTTTAGACATGATTGGCACCAAAAGAGCTTAATAATGGAGACTTGTTTCTGCTGCCTGCTGTATGCATATGCTAATTAGTGAGATAAGGATGGTATATTCCCATAAGATGCATGCAGAAAGCCTTGTGCTTGGCTCAGAGAGAAAGTAGTCTTCTTTCTTGTCCAGACTAAGGAGGATTCCTATGGGAATAACCATCGCACATCAAGATTAACTCCATGTAGATTCTTAATTTCAAGCAGGCCATCAATAGCATGAATATGAAATTAAAGCTTCTCCACATGCAACAGGTATGTCCAGTAAAATACTTGTAGGGAAATGTAGGGGGAAAAAAAAGAGTTGAAAAGGGAAATGCACTTACATGTTGATCAAGTCAATCTGACTTAATGATTTCATGGCAGAAATTTATACTTTCCTTACACGTATAGCATAAAAGATAAGATAAATCTGCCAGTGCAAAACTATGTCTCTGCTTTAGAAAATACACTTTTATTGCAACTTTGTTGAAGCATACTTCCCATGTTTGCATTGTACATGTATCTGGAATAATCAACTAATAAGGTCTCCATAATTAATGTTATTATATACAAAGGCTTGCTAGATATATACAGTGAAAACTCATTATAATGACACCATTTGTTCCCTCAGTAATGTGTCAGATAACTGAATATGTCAGATAAATGAATCAAATAACAAAGAAAGTGAACTTTTGCCATTGAATACCTGTGTCATTATAATGAATTTGTCGGATATCTGAGTGTCGTTATAATGAGGTTTCACTGTATGTGCTGAAATCTGTGAAGTGTGACTGTCAAAGGAGTTCACCTGTATCAAACAGTACTGTGTGCACGGGGTCTGGTTTTCAATGTTGCCACACCCAAGAAACCCCTTTTATTCCAGTTGTGGGTTTCCATGCAAGAAAAATACAAGGTGTCTGTGTGAATGGCTTAGCTGGTCTCAGACCACCAGGGTCTGTTAGACCCCAAACCTGAAAGTCTGCCAATTAAAAAGTTAGATAAATGAATGAATGAATGAATGAATGAATGAATGAATGAATGAATGAATGAATGAATAAGTAAATAAATAATTAAATAAATGAATAAATAAATAAATTAATTAATTAATTAAATAAATAATGTCTCCCCTCCACTTCTACACAATGATTGGTCAGATATACATGTTCTGAAATCTGTGAAGACTGTGGACCCCATTTTGAACAAAATTGCATGCATGGGTACTTGCTCACTGTCCATGTTGCCTCTTGGGAAAACCAGTTTTATTCCACTTGAGGGTTTCCATGCAAGACAAGAGCAAGATGGCTTAAGCTGACATGTGGCTGGCCCGTTTTCAGCTAATCAGTCATATTTTACCTATGATTTTTTCCAACCTGATATGACCTGAGCTGATCGTAGCTGTGAGGTCAGACAGTATATGGGTATGTGTGACCCAGATACTTAACTTAATTACCTGAATATATACAGATTTTTTGCCAAGGGACATCCTCACTAAGCATAAAAGGAAATCTGGTCAAAATTTTGGTTAAAAAAATGACATAAACATACATATGATGTATGCCAGTATACTGATATCACTCGAAAAAAAATGATGCTGATCAGCCAGTACATATTCTTATTCATTATTACACAATTATGAAGATTTGTTGAAAATCAGGAATTAATATTGGTGCCATGTACATGTTTGGTCGAGATTGAGTCAAACTACATTCGTAGTATTAAGTTTAAGGGAGCATACAGTATGTGGTTTGGGAGAAGAAATTAAGAATCACAAAAACATACAAAGTTATCAAAGAGGAGAAAAAAATTGCTGCACCACCTGCTGAATAAATAATTATGGTTCAGGAGTACCCAGAAATGTTTATCTAGAGTTTTGAAGAAATTAGCCCAGCAGTTTAAGATTTAAGAACTGGCCTTGTACAGTGTGGTACACCACACTTCAAAAGAACTGGCCCGAAATACAATGTGGTACACCACACTTCAAAAGAACTTGCTTTGTACAGTGTGGTACACCACACATAAAAAGAACTGGCTTTGTACAGTGTGGTACACCACACTTCAAAAGAACTGGCTCTAAATACAGTATTGCAGACACACTTCAAAAGAACTGGCTTTGTACAGTGTGGTACACCACACTTCAAAAGAACTGGCCCTAAATACAATGTGGTACCCCACACTTCAAAAGAACTGCCCTTGTACAGTGTGGTACACTACACTTCAAAAGAACTGGCCTTGTACAGTGTGGTACACCACACTTCAAAAGAACTAGCCTTGTACAGTGTGGTACACCACACTTCAAAAGTAAAAGTGGAGGAAAGAATATTTGGCTGCCTTGAGGAGCTTGTATTATAGTCTTGGTCAAAATATCTGGAAACCTGGCATTATAACGGGTCAGCCATTTTTATCAACATTGTTACATTAGTACAGGGGGGAAGGAGTCAACATCAACCAACCGTTTTAGCTTATTTTGAAAATGTTGATCGATATTTAGCCAAAAATCAACATTTTTAGAGTACTCTTTTTTTTGGGGGGGGGTTACAAGAAAGAGTACTCTGTGTACACTTCTGAAAATATTGATAATTTTGGCTGATCCCTAAATAAATAAAAGTATATATTGCTTAATTTTTGTGCATCTTAGACATTTCATTGTTGTTTTAATTTCACTTTTTGGACATAATTCCCATTCAAACTATGTCAAATACTTTTTCACTGTGTTTTTAGTTTCACAGATTTCTGCCATCAGTGAAATAAGTGAAAATAAAAGTATAGCAAAATTAAAGCAATTTATGGCAATGATACTTTGTTAAAACTGCTGAATTGACATATCTTATAAATATAGCATTAATCCACAATATAAAAAATATCAAATTTGGTGAATTAAAGTTGACTCCAACATATTTTCAAGGCACATGCAGTCGGCTATGGACGGTGGGAGTGGCAGTATTTACATACTTCTCTCTGGTGTACAAAGTCTGGCATGTGTCCTGTGCATGCTACATCTCAACAAGGCTTGCATTGCCTTGTCTGGTTGCCAGGCAACTGTCTAGTGATGTCATACCCTTTCCCCCTTGAAACAGTCAAAAGTGGCTGGTGGAGGAAAGTTTTTTGCTTCAGCGTTTTTGGACTACTTTCAACAATTGATAATGAAAAACAATTTTGACAAGGATCATAGATGAGACCTATCAAGATAGTATACTCCAGTTCAACAGCTTTCTTTGACTCAGTATGGGCACTAAGTGCCCAATTCTTGCCAGGAAAGCTGTTGACTCAGTCTTACTTCAAAGGAGGAAAGGTTAAAAGAATATATGTGTACATGATCATGTTTGTCGACCTCAGGAACTGTCATCGATCAAGAGAATTTGAACTGGAGTGAAGTGTCTATAGGGTTAACACTCATCATGGTTGCTATGGCAACAAGAATGCTTTATTCTGATTTGCTTTTAAATTTATTGGTTATAGATTTGATGATGGATTATTCCATAAAAGCCCATGGTGTTTTGGTCAAAGGAAAAAAGAGTTGGCACAAACACGCTGTACCCTTGATCCACACAGGATCTCTATGATTTTATATTTACAATAGCTGGTTATCTCAAAATGTATATCATAATTGGTATGATAACCAAGGTAAATATTACAGAGGAATAATTTGAATGATAAAGGTCAAATTTAATCATCCATTTGTATTTCTAGGTACTAATAATTTGATGTGTTGGACACTCCTTTTTTTTCCTATAATTATAGAGTTAACAGTTCAACTTTATGTGGAAATAACGTCATTGACCCTTTCACCCTTTCAGGGCTGGTCATCTCAATTTTTATGATTCCAGAATCAAGTGCCTTGTGCAAAAAAAAAAAAAAAAAAAAAAGGAAGAAAAAAAGTTATTTAACTCTTTCAGTGTCAAGTGCAACTAAAGTTGATCTACTTAAATCAAACTAGTCCATATTATCATAACGATTCCTGATTTGTGTCTTCATAAAAATACATTTCATACAAGTACCAGCGTGCATATAGTTTCAGAGAGAGTATCCCAGGTCAAAAGCCTTTCTCAGAGAAAAAATCCCAGGGGAATAGCTCTTCTCGATGTGCAATGTGCCCAATGCATGCCGAGAAAAGCTGTTGACTCAGTCCAAAATTGGGTACTGAAAGAGTTAAGTACATGTGTACAGGAAAACCTTGTTATAATGGCACTCAGATATCCAGCATATTGCTTAGGACACAGGTTTTTAGGGACTTTATAATATAATTTCTTTAGAGCAGTTTGCATGAAGTACACTGAAGAGAGCTGGTGACTTACTCTCCAGAAAAAAAAGTTAACTTATGGTGGACATACGTTACTATGTGTAGTGAAATACTGTCCCCATAGTGCTGAAAGGGTTAAGTAATGGTGGATATACGGTACCACCTGTCATGAGATACTGTCCCCATGGTCCTGAAGGGTTAAGTAATGGTGGACATATGATACTGCCTCTCATAAGATACCATCCCCATGGCGCTGAAAGGGTTAACTACAGGTGGACATACAGTGCTGCTTGTCATGAGATACCATCCTTATGGCGCTGAAATTGTTAACTAATGGTTGACATACAGTACTGCCTGTCATGAGATACCATCCCCAGAGCACTGAAAGGGTTAACTACAGGTGGACATACAGTGCTGCTTGTCATGAGATACCATCCCCATGGCGCTGAAAGGGTTAACTAATGGTTGACATACAGTACTGCCTACCATGAAATACCATGTCCATAAAACCACCTGTCTTGTAAGGCCACCTGTGTGGAAAGACCACCTTTTGAGGTTACTTTCCTTACTATACTTTTCTTCATATTTATAGCTGCTATAAGAGCCGGCCAGTGTCAAGGGAGATAAAAAATATTGTCATCACAAAGAGAACGTCTTTCAAGAGAAAGTTCACTGTAGAGTGCTTGTGGAATCTGGTGGGAAGGGTGACGATGTGTTGGTCTTTAGCTCATTCCATACTGTGGTGACAGGCCTTGGTCAGTGGTTCTGGCACTGCCTGGCAAGTCATGCTGCAGCTGCCCTTGGGGATATCCAGCCCCAAGGGCAGTTGCAGCATGACTTGCCAAGCAGTGCCAGATGGGGCAGCTGCAGCATGACTTGCCAGGCAGTGCCAGAACCACTGACTTAAGACTATAGGCATGTTGGTACTTGAATGAAAGCTCTTTTCGTGAAGAATTTAAATACGCAATTGCCGTCTTAAATCTAGGTAAATATACGGAAAGATTAGGGACTGGTATAGCATGAGTTAAAAGAGCAGCCACTCAAGTCTATACCAGTCAGCAACCAAAGCCTTGTACTTGACACTTTCTAGCCAGGGCCTCATATAGCATCTCAACTCCCAGTGTCTGATGATTCATGCTGATTTTTTTTTTTTCCGGTGAAAAGTTCAAATATTGAATTTCCACTCACATATATATTTCTTAATCAAGATTGTAGGTGTTGTTATGTGAAATTAATCATTGGAACTAGGTCCATTCATATTGTAGATTCCATTTTGTAGTGGCATTGGGTAGTCAATTATAACGTCATACACCACTGCTCTGGAAACCACTTAAATTGTACGAATAGTTCCAAAATATACAAAACAATTGTGTTACATTGATGCAAACAAAACAATAAAATAAATAATGTGGTAAAGCTATTTGGAAACATTTGTAAAAACTAATTTTAGATGAATTTCAACACTAGTACACTTGCTGCCTTGCCATTTATGGAGAATATGGGCTTTATATATGGTTACTCTCATTCCCTGATGAGCTACGGTGTAGCGAAACCGGTCGGAATATAGTTTAAGAATGGGTTTGCTCCTGGCCTCGGCCAGACAAAACCTTATTCTTTATATATGGTGGCCATGGGAATGGTGTGAGTCTGCATAAACTCAGACCCCAACTTCAAAGCTTAACCCTTAAAGCACTAATCACGGCTAGAGTCATTTTCTCAATACCGTTTAACATATAATGGTTAAAAGATTCAACTTCCTCATGAGGATACCTTTAATTCAAATTCCCGCAAGGTTGATCTAAAGCAAAAAGTGTCGTGGTCAACAGCTTTCCTCGGGGCACTTTGCGTACATTGTGCACAAAGTGCCATGAGAAAAGCTGTTGAGTCAGTCTTAAGTCAGCACATTAAGGGTTAATGCCTGCAATACATAGATCTGGAATTGAAAGTGTTAAAAGTATGGAAGGAGTTGGATCCCAGTATATGACTGTCTCAGTGTATAATTGATTACCATTAAAATATTTAGACTCCTGGGGAAAAAAGAGACTCCCCCCCCCCCCCCCCCCCATGGCTTCACACAGGCTGCTCCAAATGTTGGTTTGTGTATAAAGTATGGATGTCACTGAGAAAGGTATGTAACATAGATAGGATAGCTGGGAGTAGGCTTGAGTGGTCATACAAAAAGTAAATGTGCTGGAGGTGAGCTGATGGACAGAAAGTGGTGGGCAGTGTGTCTGTATTAGGGTGCCTATAGGCTTTATAATGTGGGCAGAGTGTCTGTATTAGGGTTCCTGTAGGCTTTATAATGTGGGCAGTGTGCCTGTATTAGGGTGCCTATAGGCTTTATAATGTGGGCAGTGTGTCTGTATTAAGCTGCCTATAGGTTTTATAATAAGGGCCAGTGTGTTTTAGGGTGCCTATAGGCTTTTTAATGTGGACAGTATGTTTGTATTAGGGTGCCTATAGGCTTTATAATGTGGGCAGTGTATCTGTATTAAAGTGTTATAGGTTGTATAATGTGGGCAGCGTATCTGTATTAAGGTGCCTATAGGCTTTATAATGTGGGCAGTGTGTCTGTATTAGGGTGCCTATAGGCTTTATAATGTGGGCAGTGTATCTGTATTAGGGTGCCTATAGGCTTCGTAATGGGCTGTTGGTAACGCAGGGATCAATGTGAATCCAGGATGGCATGGCTTACGTATCGCAGCTCTCTGACTGTGACAGGGGCAGAATCCTCAGCATGTGGGATACCGGTCTGTGTCAACGTGAGGTTGCCAGGAGACTAGGGTGGCCGCCTTTTTGTTGCAGGACTATATTTACCATGTATCATTGAGGTGTTTGGTCGACATACATGTATCCATGTCACCAGACAGATCCTTCTTCTGAAGCCAGGTGCATTGAAAAGCTTGAACAAATTGTTATAATGATCAAAGGTCTCAAGTGGTCACTGCTTTAATTTTCCTGCATAGCAGATGCCTAGGCGTATTGGTAGCTGATGCCTAGGCATACTGGTAGGTGATGCTTGGGCGTACTGTTGGCAGATGTTCAGGCGTACTGGTGGCAGATGCCCGGGCATACTGGTAGCAGATGCCCAGGCATACTGGTGGCTTACATGATAAATTTTAGGCTAAAATATCCTCCCAAACTGAAATCTGCTGTCCATAAATAGCCACCCTTTTAACCCTTAAAGTGCTAATCACTGCTATTGTCATTTTCTCATTACCCTTAAACATATGATGGTAAAAGATTCAAATTCCTCATAAAGACACCTTTCATTCAAATACCAGCAAGTGTGGTCTCAAGCAATAAGTAGTCTTAGTCAACAGCTTTCCTCAGGACACTTTGCATGTATTGTGCACAAAGTGTCCCGAGGAAAGCTGTTGACTCAGTCTTAAATCAGTGCTTTAAGGGTTAAATAATATAAAAGTGAATGATATCGGTGAACATCTCAATGTCCAGATACCATTCACCATGTCAAAGATTAAGAAAGTTACATGCTGTTGATATCTTTTTGAAACTTGGAACAATGACTATGTATGCCAAATACAATACAAGTGATAATCCTTTGTAGGGTCCTCATATCACTGATAAGTGGTCAGACCAATAAGAGATACAGTAACCAGAATCTGTGAACGACGTGTTTTATTGTTCATCGACATGTAACAAGTGACCCAAGTGGCCCCCAACAGGGAGAAGATTTTTTCGATCAGATTGATTAGTGTAAATAAACACAAAAGAATAGAATTAAGATGTTATCTACACCCTAGTTAGCTTTTGAAGTACTTGGGGGCGACACCTGTACAACCCCATATTCAAACTTGTCTTTTATTTTCAGACGTCTTAAAAAATGATTTAGATATTAATTGTTAGTATTGTAAAGTGGTGTATATCATTTTTAAAAAAAAAGAAAAGTGATTTGTATTGTACATAATTATCTCGATGTATTTATTTTAATTTTCCCAGTATTAGGGGTTTAGTAAACATTCTTATAATAATAATCCATAATTTTTTTGCCCTCAGACCTTTCATGGCCCTGCAGGTCACACAACATATTAAAACAAGTTTCCTTTTTAAAAAAAAGGAACCAGACTTGACTAGTATAAAAGGGAAGAAATCATTTGGGACAAGTTTGTATACAGTGGACCTGTTCATACTGAGTTGTACCAAACTTTTCCGGATCGTGAATTAATTATGCATTCCACTGTTGTCCTGATTGTCCAATCAGCAAGTGGCTGAATCTGGCCCATGCCTTCATGTTTAGCAGATGCCAGAGCAAACGCTTGTGATTACAGCATGGATTGTGCTGAACAGTGCAAATCTTTTACCTAAAATGTCACATCAGTGGTGAAACATGCATTCTTTTTTTTATTTTTGCTGACAGATTTTTCATTTACCGGTACCCCTAGCACACCATGTGCAAGCATACTCGAAATGTATGTGAACATCGTTTACCACCATTGCCGAGTCCAGCCGCACGCAACACAAGCCAAACTTCATCAGCTTCCCACTGGCCTGCAATGTTTGTTTACCTGCTAGCATGTGCATTTTATCGTACATAAACGTCAGTGCTTGGGGATGGCTATTTTGATTTTGCCGTAAAAAACATATTCTTATCAAATGGATTAAAAGCCAACAACTTCCCGTTTTTCAAGACATTTTGAATGATACAACTTTGAAATTTACCCCAAAAACCCAGTCACTTTGCACCTTTGCAGTTATGATTGTCTTGAAGGATTTTTTAGGTTTTTATGATTTTTTTTTTGTTCATTTTTTGGTAAAATGTGAAAAAAATCTTGTTTTCAAAAACTGCCCAACTGCCCAATTCCTTTGAAATTGCATTGGAACACTTCTGGGGACTCCTAGATCTGAATTTGTTCAACAGATGGTGCTGTAATGCTCTTTCATTTTGAAATAGCACACAAATGGTTCTGGGTACTCATGAAACAGGGTGGAACCAAAACCCCATAAGAAAATTATTTTTGATTGAAAGTATCAAGGTCTGCTGAGGTGGGCTGTTCAGACAGCCCTCTTGTTTTGATTTACTTTTTTTAAAATATATTTTCTAGATTTTTTTAAACCACAGAAAAGAAGGCCAAAATCCTCAAGAATGGAACAAGGAAGGTAAAAGTGTGTATCAATCAATGTCATGTGAAAGGACTTTGGAACCAAAACCCCGAAAGAGAACTATTTTTGATTTAAAGTATCAAGGTCAGCTGAGATGGGCTCTTCAGACAGCCCTCTTGCTTTTATTTACTTTTTTTTAAATTTTGTTGTTTTAGATTTTTTTTAACCACATAAAAGAAAGCCCACATCCTCAAGAATAGAACAAGGAAATAAAAGCATTTATCAATCAATGTCATGTGAAAAAAGGGACTTGTTTTTTGTGGCGTAGCTGGAATGCTTTGTACATGGCAATCAAAGCACCTCTCGTGTCTGTTTATTTGTATATTTTGGAAATAAATCTTTGTGTCTCAATTGACAAGGCTTTATTCTGGCTGTGCTTGTCTGACATGCTAACAAAGGGTGAAGAGCAGGAAATCACCATTTCCCAACAGGTATCCATGTCCAAAGACCGATCATATCCCAAAAAGATAGACAGGAACAAATTTAAAACAATTATGCGCCTGGTATAACCAAGGACTTTTGTCCTTTTCAATTCTTTCTTCAACTTTGTAAATTGAGGGAAAAATCCTGTAAATGACATTCATTTTAATGGCAAGTCCTGCCTCTATACTACCATGTGAGCGGAGGATGGATGTTAATTTTTCACCAGGAAAAAATTACAGAACTCAACCAATTGTCACAAAAACAATTCCCCTCCACATTCTTAAGTGTTTTGGGTGCAATTTAAATTTAATTTACAGGGTTCTTCTTTCTGAAAGAGGTGTGAAATTCATTGCTTTCTTTCCCATTCCAAAGCGGACTATTATTCTTAAAAGGAAGGAAAAAAGGTGAAACGACCATTTTTTGTCATTTAACTTGGGTTAAAAAAACAAGTGGCGTGATTGTGGTATAAGAGTGCCTCTGGAATAGAAGACAAGAGAGTACAAATGTTCATCTGCAGGAATGACATTCACATCTAGGATTTAGAGCATCATTGAGGTGCCTGCAGTCAGAAGTGGAAATTTATAGTAAGCTGCGAGACTTAAATATCACCATTTATGTTGAAAGCTGCACATGCAGTTTGACAAGATTATATGAGGACAAGGTCAAGTTTTTCAGTTTTAATGGTTTCCCACTGTGTGTCCAAATTTAAAGGAATATCTCAAATTTTCACATGAAAAGCAGACCCAAGTTCCTTGTTGCGTCTCCAGTGCAGGGTCTGCCCTTGTTTAATAAGGTCACTGTTTATGTCCTCCTCCAGTAACCCCCTTTTCAGTGCATCTGTGCATCCGTGTGTCCTCCACTATTCGTGTCTGGCCTATAATTGACTTACAAGTCCTTGATCTTAAATTAATGAAACTTTACACACAGGTGCATCTGGACAAAAAAAGGTGTCATGTACCAAAAGTAGGTCACTAGGTCAAGTATCAGGGTCACAGTGACATATCCTTGTAAAATGGTGTCCAGGCTTTAATTCCTTTACTATTTAACTTAGTTTCATGTTCATCTGCAGGAAACTTGACATACACATATATCTTGACCTAAAGATGTGTCATGACACAAACTAGGTCACAAGGTCAAGTATCTGGGTCATAGTGATACAATCATGAAAAAACTACATAACACTTCATGTCTGGGCTGTATTTCTGTTGTCCTCCAAGTTAAATTAATGAAACTTTACACACAGGTGCATCTAGACATAAGGGTGTGTCATGAACCAAAAGTAGCTTGTTAGGTCAAGTGTCGGATCATTGTGATACATTCATGTAAAACTACATTACACTTTATGTCTAGGTTGTAATTCTGTTGTCCTCTGACTTAAAATCATGAAACTTTATACAGCTGTCTGTTGGGACACAACAGTATGTCATGTGTAAAATTAGGTCAGTAGGTGAAGTGTCTGGGTCATGGTGATAGCCTTTTTCTATTTGCTACAGTCATTCCAAAATGAGACCTGTGATTACCAAGGTTATAAATGAGGCGAGGGCGGAATGAATCTTGCAATATCTGACTGCATTTTAATTTAGCAGTGGAAAAGTGACTCAGTTTCTAAGTGGCTGAGTATGGTTACCATGGTAACAAGTTTCAGTGCACAAGGGATGAGAGGCAGCTACTTGTTAACTTTCTGATTGGTGTCACAGTCTATGGGGAGGGTCACAATATACTTTTATTTCCCTTGCTTTAAATAAAATCCTGTCAAATAAGGGCAGACCAAATATAGTAGAGATAACATGGAACATGGTCTTTTGCAGGCAAGTCAAATGTTTTCTGCTTGAACAATTTTATAAAGCTTTCTTATGTGTATTTTAAAAAAATACAATGACTGATACTCGAGAAAGTGAGACCAATTAGGAGAAAATGTTCTGCACATCAGCAACCTTTTTTCACAATTAATTGGGAGAAAACAAATCAACAACCGATTGTGTCAACTAGTTAGAAGAGAAAATACAGCAGCTTAACAACTAGAGAGGCAAACATTAACACCTAATAGTCTTGATTGTTGTGCTACAGTCCTTAAGATCTGTGATCAAGTGATTTATCTTTTCACACAAGAAGTCTCAAGAAATGCAAATTATGCTGCAACTTTTTTTTCTTTTACAATGTTGAGAAATAGTATGTGTCTTGTATTTTTAACTTGTTTTGTAGCAAGATTCATATTTTTTTGCCAGTAACAGTGGCAGTAAGTCATGTCTACAAATATACTGTTCAACTTTGTCACAAACAAAGCAATTAATGGTTTTGTTTGTAACTTTGTCGTTTTTGTTTTTCTGTATGGGATAAGTTCCTTCAGGCGATAATTCAGCAGAAACTTTTCCATGAGGCAGTATTTCCCATGATTGTAAACATGTATTTTTGTCTGAGAACAAATGATGGTTGTAGTAGTTAATGTAGCCTTTGGCCCATACTGAGTGTGTTGGTTTGGGTAAAGACCTGGTTACCACTGCAATGTACGTACAGCAAGTCTATTTTGTACCTCATCAGATCACCACCTTATCTGACAATATTAACATGCATCTAAAAGGTTTTTTTTCCATTTGGTTTCAATTCTATTATTGTCTGCTTATTTGATAAGGCAGGATTCCTTTGAGATTGATTATTTAGTCAGTTAATCTGGTGGTTTCTATCCAGAGCAAATTTCTGTATACATACCTAGTTGTCCCTAGACTCTGATCATGAGTATCTGTGAAGGATTGTTGAGTGGATCATTTCATTTTAGAAAGTAACTGAAGCATGTTGCCCAATGTACAGTGTTTCTGTTAGGAAAATTTTTCATAGGATGTCAACATGAAAGAGAGTCAAATGTTTAGCTATATATTGCAAAATTAAAGAAAATATAGGAAGTTGGGACCCTTTGAATTTTGCTCAAGGGATATTTCATGATTTGAAAGGGTAGTATACTCTCATTTTGGGTTAACTGAAACCCTGATGCACACATAAACCAAAAGCTTCATATACATGTACTCAAAAAAAAAGTAAAAAAATAGTGCATTCTGGACAATAAGTGTGTCCTTGATTGCTGCAGGTGGCAGCACCAGTACTCTACATGGATAAGTTTGATGGTGATGATCTTCCTACAGGATTATGCAGTATATGAACTGAAATCTCAGAAGGTGGTGAACTTTGAAATGCCTCTTTATGAGTGTGTGTATCTTTCTGAAAGTTTTGGAATGTCCATATTTGGACCTTTGTTTAAATTGTTTATAAAGTTACGGAGGTAAAAATTTCAAACCAGCATGACACAGTTAATAACACCACATGTACTCCGGCCGGAAAATGAACCAAAATGTTTTAAAAAATACATATCTTACTTTTTCTGAAAAGAATGAAGCTGAAACTACCAAATGTATTGGAAATATGTGTTAAGTTATGTCCTTGCCTGCTGTAATTTTTCAAGGTCACGAGGTTGAGGACATTATTTTCGTATGATGATCCTAACTTAATCATGTTAATAGGTTGTAGAATTATAGGCATATAACATTACAGGCACATCAGGTGTAGATCCAGGAGGGTGCGGGGCCAAGGGGGGCCTGCATCCCCCCTCCTTGGCCCCGCCTGCCAACCCTCCCCCCCTCCCCCCCAAAAAACACACACACATGCAAACTGGGGTTTTGATTTGCTTTTTCTCCTCAAAGAGCCATATGTTTGATAAAAACAACACAGTGAAGTCTGACTGCCTGATGTCAGGAAAGGCTGACAATGGTGTGTGAAAATGCTGAAACTCCAGAGTTTTTATGGGCTCAGTACCTGAGGCCCCCTGGGGAATGTCCATATCATTTCGGAGGCCCCTATCCAGGACAGTTGGCACAGCTCCCCAGGGCCAGTTGTTCTTATTCCAATATGGTGGCCATATGTACCAGCTGACCTTCTTAGCTTATCCTGAAGGTTTTCCTTATTTTTAGACTGCCTTTGAAGAGAACATTTTGAAAAGAATGTCACATCCAGCAAGGACACTTATGTAAAGCTAAAATAATTGCTATATATTTTCGTATGTTTACATTTTCATTTTTTGTTGTATTTTTGACATTAATTTTCACTTTTTTAATTTCACTATTTTGGACCTAATTCTTGTTTGAACAGTGTTGAAATACTGTTTCATTGTGTTTTTCATTTCAGCGTTATATGCCATTAGCAATATCAGCAAAAATAAGAGTACAACAAAATTAAAGCAAATTATAGCATGCAAACATGAGCGTGTGTCTACCATAACAATAATGATGGCTACATAAATGGGTACATGCAGTATGTTTTATAACAAGTGTTAAATCTGAAAAGATGCAGTAGCGTAGTCGTAAGTGTGATAGTTGACAGAGCTTGGTACATCTGCGGCTTCTAGCCTTTCCAGACTTGCCTAAATTGTATATTACATGTATGTACATTATGTGGGCACACGTTTTCAAGGTCATTGAAGCTTCCATTGTGTTTGAGGCTCAATTATCATGTAATGTGTGTTGGTGAAAGCAAAGTTTAACACCCATGGGCCTGTTGTTCTGGATTGTTCTCAAAAGCAGCTGTTCAGAATTTTTGTAGAACATTCCCGGAAGTTTTATTCTGTTTGTATCTTTCTAAAATTTGATTGTCTGTGGACACAACACAGCATAATATTGCAAGTAGCCTGGAGTGCTAGTGTTTGGCTCATAATAACTACAGTGGAATGCCCTCGGGGGAAGCAATTCACTGCTGGGTATATGGGGGGGGGGGGGGAAGGGGGGAGAAGTGGCATTTTTTCTATGTATTTGAAAGATTTGTTTCTTACTGTGATGCCTAAACTAACCTTTATTTGACTTACAGTCGTAGTAGTTACAATTTAGCAAATTGTTTCAAATTTGCAACAAAATGCAAAAAAAGTTGCCAATTTTAAAAGAGTCCTTTGAGAGGATGTTGTGACAGAAATGATAAAGGAAGTTTTAAAATGCTGCAATAAAGGATGCTACTTAGTATCTTACCTCAGCTATTTCATGGAAATCAAAGACAGAGACCTATACAAGTTGCTTGTGTGAAATTTTACTCAGATTTGGAGTGATGTGGTCATATCATACCTTCAAAGTGTCCAAGAAGTGACATATCACAAATCAGGAACAGTGAAAATGGTTTGCCATGCAGGCAAGCCCATGCTCCCCGTATAATGTGATGTGTCACCTGTTGTCTGCCTTGAGGATATGTGGTGGCTATATTTGGATATGACAAACAGATGAAGCGAAGTTAATTCAATGAATGTAGTCTTATTCTCCTAAAATAAAGAAAGGATGAAGTAAGATTAAAATAGATTAAATAACTTTTTGTTGAAATAGCCACAAAATAGATGTGAATTGTCCAATGAAGTAAATACGCAAGTTAATGATCAAATCGAGTTGTGTGGAAAATGATTATGGTACATGTATATTAAACATATTTCAACTACATCACCAAAGTAGTACACAAAACAGACTAATCAAGTGGTTCTCTGCAGACTTGTTGGATTGTGTAAAGACAAAGTGTGGCTGATTCACTGGACCATACTGGCAATTTCTCTACATTTGTCATCTTTTTCGTGGTGACATCAAACCTGGAAAATAAAAAATACTGCCTGCCAAACTCTGTGAATATACGAGGTGTTCTTTTTTTTTCTTACAAAACACACTGGTATAAAAGAAGCATACAAATAGGTGTCAACCCACAAATGTTTTGAAACAGGGCATCCAGGTTAAAAGTGCATGAAAACAAGGAAAATGGACCAATTACCCACAGAATTTGCCATGGGGAGACCTTCACTGAAGTCAAAGTTGACAAGCATGATATTTCAACGTGCACGGTATATTTCCCGCAACATTCAGAGGAGACCTTTTTTTAGGGGGGCTGCAAATTTAAGGTTTCATGATTTTCTTAGCTTTTGGAAAGCTGCTGAAATTAGATGCACATAAATATTGCAATTTATGTTATTAAAAAAGATCAAAATGTGATAGAAAGTAATGAAAACTTAGAGTGCTGTTATGGACAACTCAGTCTACTTGATGTACATGCTGCATGGTTCAGTCACATTTTGGTAGTCCTCATGACTTCGGGGCAAATGATGACATCAGAGGGATAAGGTATTAATGGGCATGTTATAAGATCCTGTCAGGTGATGGCAAAAGTCAGAAAATTACACATTATGTCTGTGTCCATATCAGATAACCATGGCAGTCAATTAGGCCATTTGACTTTACTGCTGCTATATTTAGTTTGTTTTTGCAATTTAGGACAGAACAGTATCAATTAATACTTGAACGAATAAAATGGTATTTAGAAGTGGGTTCTATCAGTGTAGTATTGAAAATGGCAAATTGAAGATTTTATGAAAATATTGAAATCCAATGACCGTGAGCATTAATTTTGTACCCTTGAAATAAATATCTCAACCGTTGATGTTAATAGAGACCATGAAGGCTGATAATGTCTCTGATTGAGTCATCACTATTAACCCTTTTGCTCTAAAGCCATTAAAGGACGGACCAGATGTAAGGTGATGTTTCATTCAGCATTCTTACTTTAATTTCTTGTTAATGAAAACAGTTTACATGATAACTGTGTGGGAGACAATCCAGATAGCTCTGTTTAAGTCAATGCACTGGTGTCCAACACATGCAGATTATAAACCAACTATTTGTTGGCAGTACATGCACAAAAAAGGAAGGATGTTTGACTCATTTATCATTCCAGGGAGAAAGGTTTAATAAGCGAATGGGATAATTTGTTATTTCCACCAGGATAATGATGGAAAATTATAAGGGGTGTGTGTGTGTTCCCCTAAAGTTTGCATCATTAAGAAATTTTCTATTTCAGTTTGTGAAAAAAGTAAAATAAGAAAAAAGTTTTAATGAAAATGTATTTCAAAAGAAAAAATAAAATGTAGGAAGTATGGGTATGGTTGGAGATATCGTACCATGGCTGCATGACTCCATGGTTGGCGATATCCTACCATGGCTACATGACTTCTGTCAGGTAAGTTAACACTACATTCTAAAATTTATGTTTGTTTGCTTGTCTTTTTTTTTTTTTCCTTCTTCCTTCTTCTTTTTTTTTTTTTTTTTTAAGATTTTATTTTCGTATTATTACATATGTCTAGGGGTCTACAGAAGTGCCACTTAAATTCAGCTCAGTGCTGATTGATTGAATGCCCTGGACCTGATGAGAGTCTATTCAAGTAGGCCAGTTACACACTTTTAATAAAGGAACTTGATATGCTTTCCTGCAGGTGCTCTGGTTTGCGCACCTCTGCTTAAACCAGGTGAGCAAAATTCACATGCAAAATGCTTGGGTCCTAATTGATGATTTCTGTGCGTTGTCACTGCAAGCAGTATGAGAGGGCCCCATCAGACTCTCATACCAAACAAACACAGGGAAAAGACAACCTTATTAAAAAAAATTTTTTTTTTTTTTTTTTTACATAACATATCTTTATTACATGTGATGGAGACCTCAAATCTACCCATTCACACTCACTGACCTAAATCGGTACAGTTATCTTGCACCCCGTGACCTTAGTACCACGGATGGTTAGAAAGTTCTCAAACAACCAAATTTGGTTGGAATTTTCTTCTTACCTGTCCTCCCAGACAGGTAGGCCGGTTTGATTGGACAGTCGAGCAACCTGCGCACAACACATGTACCCAAGTTACGTTGGAAACGTGGTGTTATGTCTAATATAAATAGTACGTGCGGTTGACTGTTACTTCAGTAGCTGATGAGCCTAGTCATAGGCGAAACCGGTCCTACTACTGATCCTCTTAGGATCCCAACTTGACTTTGCTTTTTAGTCTGGCCGAGTGAAACCTTATTAAAAACTGGAGGTTTATGTCTTTCTTTTCACTTGTCAATCAACACAGCAAAACAAACTAAAAAAAAGGGAAAGAGACACCAACAAAATATAAAAACTACATGTGCAGTGGTCCCTGTCTTGACAGGTCACTCCAATGAGAGTCCACCTGGCTTGAAAGGCCACTTTTGGCAGGTCCCTGCTGTTATCTTTTCCATGTTATCGTACCTCTAATGAAAGGCCACCTGCCTTGAGAGGCCACTTGTAGGCCTGCCCTTACGGTGGCCTCTCAAGACAGGGACCACTGTATATGCAGAGAGCCAGGTTAACATAGAAACAGTTGAGCTTTTCTCATGCCAGGCAGCGGTCACTGAAGCGCTCTCTGAACTGAGATGAAATATTCAGCCAAGGAGAGCGGTCAGCTCTGCCACGTGATTGGCTTAGGGTTAACCAACTGACAGGAAGTACAAAGGAAGGGCTGTTCTTATTGGACTAAATGATTTGACATGAAATGTGGTGCAGTGACAGCATTAAGGGAAGCTGTACAGGAAATTATTGACCTGTGACAGTAGTTAAAGTAATCCTGGAGTACAAGGTACTTATGACTGTCTGCAGTAAAACATGTACCAGCTGGTGGAGATATGACAAGAGACCCAGAGGGAGAAGTCAACATTTTTCATTTGTCTCAAGGGATTATTTTTTATTCATTGTACCTGCCACAAAGGAAGTTTAAATGATAGTGCTTGTCTGTCTGTCTGTCTCTCTGTCTGTCCATTTGTAGACACAATCATGTGTGCACAGCTCCCCCTATACTTGCATATATACATGTATTTTTTCAAACTTTGCTAACTCAATTGGGATCATGTAGATGTGCATGGAGGCAGGAATTCCATCAGTCTGTCTGTCTGTCTGTCTGTCTGTAGACTGAAGTTTGTGTGTTTAACTCCTCCAGCATATGACCAGATGTCACTGATTGCAAGGCAGTCTTTGTTGGGAGAAAGACTCATCTGCAAACACAATCTTGTGTGCCCAGCTCCTCCTACACTTTTGCATAGATTTCTTTCAAACTTGACACAGTATCTAGAAATACAAGAAGATATCTCCAGCTGGAAGGTGATTTTTAGGACTCCACATTTTTATATTTGTTGGCTTGTGAACACAGATGCAGTCCTCTGTGCACCATGGCAACTTTTTTGCACATTTTTGCAGCAATATCAGTCATTTTGATGCGGTAGCTTGACATGCAAACCTTCATTTTTGAGGTGTCCAAGAGCAATCATGAATTAACCATATGCCTAAAACTCATTTCAGAAGAGCCAGCTGTTTTTCACAGTCCTAAAATTTGCCAAGAGACAAATGCATGAATAAAATAACTCCTGTCAGCTCACTTGATACTTTTTGGAGAGTGATTTACAGCTGGCCAGAAATTTGAAAATATGAAAGCCTGCTCATGATGTGTAGATCTATATGCATGAAGGCATAAATTTCAGATGTGAATAGATAGTTTACAAAGCAGGTTTTCTTAGCTGCCTCGTATCCGTCTGTTTGTAGACAAAATTTCATGTGTACAACATATTCTACATTTTTGCATGGAATTCTTTCAAAGGTGGCAGAGTAACTACGTGTGATGTGTGTACACGTACGTGCATCAAACACGCAGATGCAACTAGATATCTCCGGTTGTAAGGGGATCTTTGTTGGCTGCCACCCATCCACACATCTGTAGACAGCCTCTCCACTATTATTTTTTTTCACTATTATTTTACCTCCATTTATGGATCACCTGCTTTATGTGACCACTTGTTTAGACCTGCCCTGGCGGTAGTCACGTAGTGCAGGGGCCAATGTACCTGAGTGGCACATATCCAGTGTGTCTAAAATGACTATTCTAATTATGCATCCCCAGTATGGGGGGGGGAGGTGGATGTTAAGTCCTGTCGTCCGCTGTCTCTGCTGCCACCACGTATCTTATTTTCTTTATATGTCTGTCCCTGTCTTGAACTATTGCCTCCTAACTTGGTACAGATAATCTATGGATCTGTGAATTTTTTCCTATACAATAATATATAACCTTGAAGTCAAAGGTCAAGGTCAAATCCTTTTTGCATTTTTCTGCTGATTTTGCAATTTTGACAAGCATTGGCACGTACCTTCTTAATGGTGCATCGATCTTAAGGGAAGTACCTATATATGGGCTTTCAATTTGTATTGTTCATTTTAAAGCTGAGTGACCTTGAAAGGTCAAACTGCATACACTCCTGTTGATTGCTATGTAAGTCAATGGGGATTGCAATGCTATTTCACATTTTCAACTTCTTCTCCAAAACAGTTGGCCAGACTCACTTCAGACTTGGTGGGGATGTACATTTGGTCAGTATCGACCAACTCCCATCATTATACCCTTTCCAAAATTTATTAGTTGAGTCACCTTCAGAAATCACTAATGTACATGCTCGGGGAATGCATAATGTTTTTCACATGAAAAACCTGCTTCTACTTTAAAAAAAAGGGTGAGATGAACTTACAGAATAATTTAGCTAGAAATAAAGTCTTGCTGCAGGGCCCTTTTGGCAGCTTGTCATTTTACTTCTTATAGATCCATGTTTTTGTAAAGAAAGTGTGAATTTTGCTTTTCCGTTCTTTTCAGGTGAATATTCAATGACAACTGGGTCAGTAGCTTTCCTTGGGGCAGTGGCATCGAGCCTCTCCCAGAGAAAGCTGTTGATCTAGGCTGTGCTATTGTAACAAGATTTGGCTAGAATTCTGGTTTAAATTATTTTTCATTAACAATAAAATTAATATAAAAATGTGCGAAGCAAATGATATATTATATGTAGTTGCAGCTTTTTTTGGTCCAGTTTAAGTGAGAAAGTGTCAATTTATTAGCAATAAAAAATTCTAAATTGGAGAAAAGTTTTGTTCATATATGACAAGGTCAAATGGCCAATTTGAATGTAGAGGTCATCTCGTGAATGCTCTGCATCCCACAATTTTTTAGATAGACCCATATAACATTTAGGGGTTATAAAGTGTATAAAAATCTTTGTCAAAGTCAATGTTTGGGGGCCACCTATTGTATTATGTAATATACAGGTCAAAATGTGAAAATCTTGTGATGGCAATACTGTCCACAGTTCTCAAGTTAGCCCAATATAACTTTCAGGACCTCTAGAGTGCACAAAGGCTGGTCCATTTCCATATTGGTGGCACCACCTACAAAATCATGCAACATAGGTGTCACAATATGAAAATCTTGTGAACACTCTAACATCTTTAGTTTTGGCAGATCTTCACCAAATTGGTGGGAATATGGGGGAGGTCAAAGTCTAAGTTACTAATGATACTAGTTGCGCCACCTCCAATTTGACGGAAAAAATGAGCCAAAATGAGTTTTAAGATATAAAATTCTATATCTTGAAAAGAAATTGGATTAGACTTGCCAAATTTATAGGATGTATAGATAATGTCCAAAGCTAGAATTTGATATAGTATCAGGGACTTAATTTGACCTATTTTTGTGAGGTCACCATGCCTGTAAAGTTGAAAGAGGTGAATTTGTAACTGGTAGGGTGTGGCTTGGACATCAAAGGCAATGTCAGCACAACATCAGGCCTATGGACCTCTTTTATTACATAAACTGGGTGACCTTGATCTTCTGTCCCAAGGTCCCTGAGGATATAAAGTTAAGGACTCACTGATTGTTGTCTTGGCACATGCAACAATATCCATCATAGGAATTGCACAAATAAACTATGATTACACGTGGAGCAACGTGCCATCTAATGGAAAAACAAGACACTAAATTAACATAATTTTTATATGTTCAGAAGCCAGTTGAGGACTCGCAACTTTAAAATAAAAAGGTTCAATATAGCCACAATGCCAGCACAGCATTTGGCCCATGAGCCTCTGGTTTTCAGCAATGCGATACCAAGAAATATGCGTATGTCTATCAGCTGTTGTTTCAGTGTGCTTCTTTACCCTTCAGTAGCTTTCTCCATGCCAAAGAGATGACTCGTGATTAAGTTTGACAAACAAACAAAATACCAAGAGTATGGTGTGTTGGAATAGGGAGGGCGTCAATGACAACTCAAAAGTTATTTTTTGTCAGACTGCATACAGTCTGGCATTGTTTCAGTTTCAGGGATTACAACCTCCGCGGTCAATGATACTACTTTCGGTTTCATATTTCTTTGTCAAAGATACAGTGCCAAAAATTCCACTTCAGCCCATTCACAAATTTTGGTGCTTCATCGCATATATTTTCCATATATTCACAATAAAGATACATCGTTTTTTACACATATCTTTCTTAGATTTATGCTAATTTCAGCCAATCACCACATGAAAAGCGATGTATGGCATCCATGTTTGCTTCATCATGTACAGAACATACACATGTAATCCCACGCACATGTCCGATTACTTCATAATCACATTGACCCTGTGAATGGCATTTTAAGTGATTATGTTTTCAACCCCTAATTTAAATTCCATTTCCCTTTTTATACTACTTCACATCATAATAGCACATTGCTTTTTCCATAACCTTTTGAGTGACAAAACATGTTTTGAACCAATCACAATCACATCTTCCTCTTTCAGCGCGAGTGAACCAATGGGAAATCACGACTCTGGTACCAATTGTTTACAAATCGCTCGGATTCCCTTTTATACCAGTCAAGTCTGGTTCCTTTGTTAAAGGAAACTTGTTTTTAATTTTATAAAGATTTTTAAAAAAAAATTGTACATTCAAATGAAAGTCACATTAGCAAAAAAGGTTAACATTCAACATTCTACAACAAGTAATTATATCATCATTAATGGGGCACCTATAGAGATGTGAAAGCCTGCACTCTTGCAGGTCAGTCTTCTGAGTTAATCAGCTTGACTGAAATTCAGGTACATATGTATCATGTCATGGAGCAAATATTGAGATACATATCGCGAAGAGAGTGTATCATCCCACCCCTAGACAAAAGCATGCCGAGCACTGATGATAGTGCAGTGGAAATGCATTGAAAAAAAAAAGTAAATAGTTTTAGAAAATTACGTATTTCCTGGAAACAGGAAAAAAAAAAATTGGTGACAGCAGGGCACATATCCATGTCATAGAAGCTGGAACTGAATTGTTTCAAATTTATGATTCAAACCAAAAAAAATGGTTATCTCATGGAAACTGGAACTAGATAATTTCATCTGTGAAATATGAAAGAGTGGCAGTTATGCCATAGAAACTGAAAATGAATGATTCAATTTTGAGGACATGAAAAAATGGTGACTATGTCGTAGAAACTGAAATGGTTGATTTCGTTTCTGGAAAATTTAAAAAAAAAATGATGACCGTGCCAAAGAAACTGAAACATGATCATTTAATTTTTGCACATAAAAAATTGTGATTCTAGTCCAGACAGTTTAAAAGTGATGTGTTCTTGTTTTATCTTATTATCTAGAACAAGTATCTTTGTCTTGACTGTTTTTCAAGTTCAGGTATTATACTTGACAAGGCTCCAAAGGCCAAGATGCTGGCTGATCCACTCACTGCTTGGGCAGAGGTTAAGGCTTCAGGTGCACAATGATCTGCCAGTATATTTGTGTTTCTTTCAATCTTCTTTCCTTTTCACCATCTCATTTCTCTTAAAAGCATGGACATAATTGTTACTCATTGGCATAATTGCTACTCTTTTCACAAGCTTTTTCACGATGGTTTTGAGCATTTGAACCTTATGTAGGCTGAATCTTAAGATTTTCGTATTGATATTTTTTTCATGTTAAGATTATACATGCCCTCCACAGAGAATTGACATGCCAGTGATAATTAATGTCAAACCACTGGAATTGTTGTTGTTGTTATTGATTTTTAGTCCGTAATGACAAAGTGAAAAAATAGGAGAACTGTATTTTTTGTTTGGTTTGGAAGTGTGGCAAAAGATACTGCGTCCACGCCCAACATGTGCAAAACACGTCATAGAAACAAGTCAGGCAAATACTCACACCAGATTGGAATCAACCCATGCTCCTATTGTTCCAACCAGTTATTTATTCTTCAATGACATCAGTTAAACCACTGCTTATTTTTGTTAGTCTTTGAGATTATTTGCAGTATAGTAACTTGACCTACAGATTTTATGTATCCTCACTTTAAAAAAAAAAAAAGATCAAGGGATCTAGCAATATGGGTTTTTTTTTTTTTTGTTTGTTTGTTTGTTTTTTTAATTGTTGAACAATGGAGATCAAAGTACAAGTGCAAATGAACATTACTACTATATTAACCTTTTTAAGCGCCCCTGCCCTGTTAAAGTGCCCCACTTCCTCTGGCACCAAAGATATGAAATATTGGAAAGTTTCACATGTTTTGTGAGGATTTACCAGATCTTCATATAGCTTAAATATTCCAAATTTAGGTCTATAATTAGAGTAAATTCCAATAGGTAAGGTCAAGATCAACTGTTGTATGTGGGTTCCCAGTAGAGGCCTATTTTTATTTACAGTGATTCCAAAATGAGACCTGTGATTAGCAAGCTTATAAATGAGGCGAGGGGAGAGGGGCATGGATCCAGCAATCTCTGATTGCCTTTTAATTTTCGGAAAAAAATAACTCTAAAGAGCATTTTTGAAAAAAGTGACTGTGTATCCAATTGAAAAGTTTGCACAGATATATTACCATTTATTTCAACAGTAAGGTACATTTTGTCTGTATGAATAGTGCTTGGGACAGGTGTAATAGTTGGGACATCATATAATGTGTTTAATTGCTGAGGTCTTGATGAAATGTTCCAAACTGTTTTGGTATATGTGTCACGATTGACTTCCAGCAAATCGTACAAAGTTTAACTGTCACAAAATCATCGTTTGCTCCCTGTGCAAAAGGCTTGAATTTCAGGTGAAGCTTGAGATGCCTCCCATTTTGAGAATGACATGGTAATTTTGGCAGCCCTGATAATGCATACATAGAATCTACTAAGGTGGTGCTATATATGATTGTTTTGCTGAGGACACAGGCTTTAATCCTGAGTATTCTGAATGCACTTATAATCGAAAACAATTTTTTTTGGAGCTCAGAAAGTCCTTTTGTGAATTTCAGTTTAATTTTGGCTTCAGATGACCTAGTAAAATCTGTAAATTTATTTTTGTGAAATTGCAGTAATATGTACAAGAGTTTTGCATTTCTGTTACATTAGGTTCTTAAATAGTGACCACATGCATTAAAACAACCTAATACATCCTTCATAAGACAAAGAAATCTTTGTTTTTAATGATTTTAAAGTGTTCAGTCCCAAAAAGGCAATTTTTTATAAGCTGTGTCATACTCAGCTGATTTTTGTCAATTAGTTTTCTTTTTAAAGAAAGACAAGTTTAGGAAAATCTTCACAAGAATGGATTCTTTGATTCTCGCCGCAATTTTGCCCCTGCTTCATGAGAAAGCTTCATTTTTTTGGTACCACCCGATATGCTTCCCGTTGTGAGCAAACACTTGTATGTCCAACTCATAGCGTACAAAGCGATAATTTTCCGTCCATGTATTGACCTTGCCCTGGTGATCCTAAAGGTAGATCATGAGAATATTGCTGAGTGAGGCGTGTCATCACATAGAGGGCTGAAAATGTTTCATCAGATATTGTTTAAATATTAAACATAGATGGACATAATTTAAGGAAGGATACCGCTTATTACAATTTATTTGTTGTATTGGTACTTGGTGTAATTGCCCCCCTGCGTGTATTGTAATTTGTTTTGGGCCTTGAACCTCAGGTTGAGGTCAGGGTTATAAAAGAACTGTAACTTGACTGCATCGGACTGATTCATTGACATCCATTATTCCACTCGCCCTGTATCTGCACTGAACTGTGAACTATCTGTGGTTAACCAGAGTTTCCTGGCCTCACCTTAATGTATTTCCAGTTGTTATGCCAAAATCAGTGCAATACCACAGGCACTGCCTGGTCCTGTACAGCCTTTATGTAGAAAATCATAATGTGTGGCCACTAGATCTTAACCCTTTCTCCCTTGAACTAACCAAAACTGGCTGGTTGTCAAGTACAACTGCTTGCATCTTTGGTTTTGACTGTTGTCAATGGTAACTGTAATGAAAAGTGATTTGAATGAGAATTGTAGATGAGGTAGGTGTATCAAGATCGGATGCTTCAGCTCAACAGCTTTCCTTGCTATGGGTTGGGTGGCCATCAAGGAAAGCTGTTGACTTAGTTTTAAATTCAGTCATAATTCAAAGGGTGAAAGGTTAATGTCGATCGTTAATTGAAGTCTTTCATTGTGAGATATAGATTGTCTGGGTGTGTTCATGTGTCCTGTTCTCAGTTCTTGAATGTTTCAGATGTCCGGTGACATTTTTAGTAGGAAATTAATTGGTCTTTCAGCCCTTGTGCTGGTCACAATTGCTTTGTCCAGTAGCTCAGAAACTACTTTGATGTTTATCTTAGAGATGTCAGTGTCATTAACAGAAGGGGTAGGGCCATTAGCTCAGAGGTTCTGATCATTAGCATGATGAGGTGACATGCTGGCCCACTCACCTGGTCACATATCACTCGCATCATTAGCTTGGACTGTTCAGAACCAGTCAGAGACCACTCTTATCAGTAGTTTGGACTGTTGAGACCCAGTCGGAGATCACACTTATCATTAGTTTGGACTGTTGAGACCCGCTGGGAGATCACACTTATCATTAGTTTGGACTGCTCAGACCCAGTGCATATATAAGGACTGCTCTGAATATAAGTCCTGGGGCTACAGATCAATAGCCCAAGGACGATTCTGATCAATAGTCCAAGAACTGTCCAGATCAATAGTCCAAGGATTATTCTGATCAATAGTCCAAGGACTGTTCAGATCAGGAGTCAAAGGACTGTTCAGATCAGTAGTCCAAGGACTGTTCAGATCAGTAGCCTAAGTATTGTTTAGATCAGTGGTCCAAGGACTGTTTAGATCAGTAGCCTAAGTATTGTTTAGATCAATAGTTCAAGGACTGTTAAGATCAGTAGTCCAAGGACTCTTCAGATCAGTAGTCCAAGGACTGATCATATCTTGAGCTGATAGAGTAGTCTGGTCATTTACACCAGGGACTGTTCAGATCATCCGCTAATAGAGTGTTCTGATCATTATGGGAGGGACTAGTTGTCCTTAGCCTTAGCTTGTGCAGGAACTGTGCTCACCACTAACTTTATGACTGTGCTTGTTATTAGCTCAGGGACTGTTTCAGTCATTAGCTCAAGAATTGTTCAGATCATTATGTCTCCCGGTGGAAGCCGGGGGACATATTGTTTTAGTGCCGGTTTCTTCGGCTTCTTCTGCTTGTTGTTGTTGTTGTTGTTGTTGTTGTTGTTGTTCAGTTTCTTCAGCACTTGGTTTCCGTGCGATAAGTCTTGAAGGACTTGACAGAATTTGATGAAACTTGGTAGGATTATGTATCTAGGCAAGACCTAGGTTGGGATTGTATTTGGATGACCTTGAGCAAATTCTCAAGGTCACAGGGTCACATGTGAAATTGGCTTCCGTTCGATAAGTCATGAAGAACAGGATGGAATTTGATGAAACTTGGTAGGATTATGTATCTTGGCAAGACCTAGTTTGGGATTGTATTTGGATGACCTTGAGCGAATTCTCAAGGTCACAGTCACTTGTATGAAATTGGTTTCCTTGCAATAAGTCTTGAAGAACTTGATGGAATTTGATGAAACTTGGTAGGAATATATATCTAGGCAAGACCTAGGTTGGGATCACATTTGGGTGACCTTGACTAAATTCTCAAGGTCACAGGGTCAGTTTTATGAAATAGGTTTCTGTGCTATAAGTCTTGAAGAACTTGATGGATATAATTTGATGAAACTTGGAAGGATAATGCATAAAGGTGAGATCCACAATTGGATCATAGTTGGGTGACCTTGACCTAATTTTCAAGGTCACAGGGTCACTTAAATATGAAATTGGTTTCTGTGCGATAAGTCTTGAAGAACATGATGGAATTTTATGAAACTTGGTATGATAATGTATCTTGGCAAGACTTAGGTAAGCATTGTATTTGGGTGACCTTGACCGAATTCTCAAGGTCACAGGGTCATTAATGTGAAATTGGTTTTTGTGCTATAAGTCTTGAAGAACTTGATGAAAATTGCTAGAGTAATGTATCTAGGTGAGATCTAAAATAGGATTGTAATTTTCAAGCAAACTTGGTCATTTGTAATTTGTTATCACCTGTAGCTTATTCAGAGACGTAAGTGTTCCACCGGGAGACATTTGATTTTCTGTTGGAAAATCAGTCTGTTCGAGTTATCTCAGGAATAGGGCTCATTAGTACATTATGGACTGTTCTTGTCATTGGTGCAGCTAACAACTAATTATGCCGTCGCATACTGAGATTGGGGTGTATACTGTTTTTGGCTTGTTACACTGTCCATTGCACAATCCTTGCAAGCAAAATATGACTCGCAGGCCACACCAAACTCAAATTTACTTCAGTTGTACCTTGACACTATTTTTGGACCTAATTACATTTTGTTGACTTCAACCTTACCTTAAAGGTCACAGGTTGTGTGTGAGTGCATACGTGCATGTGTGTGTGCACCCATGCCAGGGCAAAGCATGGGTATCCAGTCTGTCAGTGACAAGTTCTTGATCAGGAATGTACTGCTGTCATCATTAATACAGGAACTGTTTGATCATGTTTAACCAGTTCACAGCCTGGGGCGATGTCTATTTCCGTCGCAGTTTTCAATTCGCTGACGCCATAAGAGACGGAAATAGTCGTCGTTATTACATTGACTTCCATTGCACTTCTGGCCGCCTGGGAATCAGTGTATATAACGTTTAGGTTGTCAGGGACGCTCACAATAGGCACATGACTGTCACATGACACTTGCTTTCATTCTTATCAGGTTATTAGGTCAAATATTGTTTGTGTTACAAACACGTGTATGGCGATTTCCACATGCCAGGTTGATGATGGCTAGGAGGGGAAAACACAATGTCGAAGAAGCCCTTGACATGATATCGGATGATGTGGATGATAATTATGATGACAGTGGACATGAACTAAGTAGTTCAGATGATGAACATGACATATTTAAGTGCCAGTTTTGGCGATAGTTTGGAAACTGAAAGAGCTGAACGTGACAGGGACTTCAAAGACTACACTGTGATACCAAATAACAATGACAATGTTCAGCCTGTGATACCTGCTCCATCAAGGGGTAGGCCATGTGGGCGTTGCAGAGGGCTGGTCAGAAATGATACGGGAAGAGGTAAAAATAAGTATATTGTTGCATTTGACAATATTTAAATTTTTGCGCATTTTGCCTCGGCATCCAGCAATTTCCTTGGCTTGGCAGTTAAGGGGTTAATTGCAAGGACTGCTCAGGATATAAGGCAGGTAATGTTTAAATGTTTCTCCAGTGTTGCAAAAGAACTTTCCAACAGCCCATGAACTCCCATATATAATATTCTGCTATATTCATAATGAAAGGTGTTGGATTATGTGAGGTTGAAAAATGGAATTTTGCAAAGTTACAGCCCACTCTTTATGCAGAGTACAAAGAGTGTCAAATTTGACAAGTACTCGGCAGAGTACAAAGAGTGTCAAATTTGACAAGTACTCCAAGTGGGTTTCTCACTGTGATGGCTGTCACAATTATAGGCCTATTGACTCTTTCACTGCCAACTGCCACTGAAGCCAAACTGCTTAAAATGAACTGCTCTGAGTGAAAATAAGGATGCTACACAACAAATTTTATATGCTTGAAACATTGACTGGGCTCCAACCTGGGAGTGGAGAGAAAACTCAGGCTTGGGTATAATCTTAGGTGTATCCCTAAGTGTTTGTTTATGTTAATTTATCTGATAAGGTAATTAGCCCCAGGTGTGCTTGCTGGTACATTGTACTTTGATTTTATCTTGAAGAGAAAGTAGTTTCCTTTGTTGTCACTGTGGGAGGGACTGTTTTTAATCAATCAGTACCTGTTTACAATAACTATTAATAGGAGATAACAGGCGCACCAGAGGAACCCTCACTTGCTGGACAGCCCTTCAATGTACCAGTAGCTGTTCTCAGCATATCTACAGATTTATGTCCCTTGTAGAAAGACCTTTCATTCAAGTAGCAATGTGTCTGTAGTTACATAAAGTATAATGGTCCAGGTCAACATGCTCTGGGAACATGGCACCCAAAGCGTGCCAAGGAAAGCTGGTGACTCAGTCAAACATGGGTCAGTGAAAGAGATAACCCACAGAATGTGGAAGTTGGAGACTTGTTACTTCATGTAGGTCCAGAGATGTGATATAGTTGTTGGTAGCAGTCAGTGTAGCCTGCCGCATGGCTTTATAGACATAAAGGTCTAAATACAGGATAGCTAGCTTTTAAACACAGTGATATCCTGTACAATAGTGACCTAGCCCCAGGCATGTCACATGCATTATCCACTGTGATTTGTTCAAGGTCATAGGTCACATGGCCTGTGGAAACCACAAAGCTGCCATTGTCTGTGGGCTGAGAGTGCTGTCTGCTGTGCCTGAGCCACACACATGATGAGTGATCACAGACTTCACAGATATGATCACACCAAATCATCAGAAGCATGACTGTTTTTACAAATGGTGAAAAAAGTTAACCCTTTAAACTCAAGTATTTAATTCCAACTGAAAACACAGGAAAATCTGTAAATGCCATGGACCAAATATACAGATAAACCAGAGACATTGGGGCCATCATATAGTTAAGTACCACTCACTGGAGGTTGCTGTTCATACCTCTAGACAATAGATGAAGTTGGAGGTGCTAGGGCCTGCAGGTGGCACCACTCACTAGAGGTTTCGTTTCATTCCTCAAGACCAATAAAATGAAGTGGATGTGTTATACTATTAGATGGCACCAGTGGTTACGGGTGTCTTTATAGGCATACCCCATAGCGTGCAATAAGCATGGTCATCAGTAAAGATGAAGACAACTATGGCTGATAGGCCCAGCAGACCTACTTCATTATTATGTCAACAGCTACAAGATAGGAAAACTCGATGTTTTGAAAACTTTGTGACAGAAAGAAGTGCCATATAGGAAATAATTAACATATATATATATATATATATATATATATATATATATATATATATATATATATATATATATATATATATATATATATATATATATATATATATATATACAATGAAACCTGTCAATAGGATGCATTCATATTTAAATGCAGTCCTACTCTAACACCTATTGAGCAAAAGAGGGAGCCACCTGCATCAGGGCAGATTCATGTATTTATTATGGTCAAAAGTACTTTCTCAATGAAATAAACAACACAAACACAGAATGATCTTAAGAAAATATATTAACATAATTTGAAACATAAAGGATGCCTAAATTGATTAGATTTGGCTCTGTTTTGGTTGAAAATGTGTTATTTATGGATGTTTATGCAGTATATAATACAAATCTGCCCTGATCATGGTGGACACATCAGTCTGTTGCCCTGGCAACACAGGAAGCTAGCAGGATCGCAGTTTAATATGAATCTCTCCTATTGTGGACAGCATTAGTGTCCACAGTTAACAGGTGTCCACTTTAGGCAGTGGCTGAACTTGTGTGCCTCTTGGTAAAATGAACGTATACAGGGTTTGAATTGAGCAGGTGCCCAGTGTCCCGAGGCAAGTTCAAATGCAGTCTGGCAAGTTCACTTTACAACTTTGTTTCCCATTGGGCAAGTTAAAGAAAAGTGATTCAAGATAATCAAGAGCTGACATTTTTTCTCAGTTGTTACAAAGCCAAGTGTTCACTGTACAGGTAAACAACCACTGTTGCACATTATTGACATCAAGCGATATCAATGTATGAGCACTGATTGGTTCCAACTCATCTTGTGGCCAGCTTCAAACACCTTTGCCATTGTTAACCATGCAGTAAGAAATGTACAACCTGGTAGTTAAAATATCTTAAATCGTGGCCATTTGTGATCGGCAAAGCCCCTGAAAAGGGTGCAAAGGACACAGGGAAGAAAAGAATAGAATCTGAGAGGTGGTGCTGGTGTCTCACTGGAAGAGACTTTCAACGTTTTGGATAAACATAGCCAGTTCATATGCCACATGAGGGCGCTGATATTCAAGGTATGGTATTAAAATGATGCCATGAAACACCAAGACTGTTGCACCATATTTGTTGGTAAGTTAGCTGTTTCGTGTGACAAGTTGAGGAATCTCGGGGCAAGTTGGGCTTAGGTGTAACTAGCCCGCAGGGCAGGTTACAAAAAAAAGTTAAATTCTAACCCTGATATACCTGCACATGTATACAGATGTATATCTGTTTCTGTGTACATGGAAGCATATACAAATACTTGTGCATGATTATTAGACTTTGATTCATTGTAATAAAACTGACACAAGGTTTTAATGTACAGATTTATTCCAAAAAATGAATAAAATAAAAAATAAACAGAAAATGAGCAAAGTGATCAGGTGTGCCAAGCTTTGTTGCAAGATTCTGATTTGTCCAGTTTTTGTTTGGTTGACTGAGTAACTGTCATTACGCTACTCAACTGAAGAATTAATACCTTTTGATCATACATTGAGACCTAAATGTTTGTTTACGCATTCTCCACAGCCTACTTGGTTCATTGACTATGGATAACTTCAGTCAAGTGAAACATGCTAAGGTCAGTGGCCTGTAACTGAGATTTCAGCTAGCCTTTGTTTGTTTAGGTTTTATCATTGTATACACCTGTCCAGCTGGCTATTGAAAGTTGGAACAAGGGAATTTGTGTTGACATGCAAGCATTTTTGTGATATGTTGTGTTCACATTGTTGAAGTTTTTTTTGCATTTGGGACTACAAAAGTGTCCTTAACCCTCTGGACACTAAGCATTTTGTAACTCAATGTGTTTAGTGCTGATATATCGGCTCTTAGGGCCCATAGGGTTAATACACATTAGACAGGCGTCCCTTAGATGAAAATGACTAAATATTCGGGACTGGGGGAAATCTGTCCACATTACAGAGGTGTCCACAAGGATAGGTTTTACTCTCTCTCTCTCTCTCTCTCTCTCTCTCTCTCTCTCTCTCCCTCCCTCCCTCCCTCCCTCCCTCCCTCCCCCTTTGTCTGTCTGTCTGTGTGTCTGTGTGTGCCTGTCAGATAGCCACTGGCTAAAACAGGGGTCTGGTGGCTAACACAAATTTTGCAAACAAAAGGTAAATTGATGCAGGAATTTTTCACTTTATCAGCTTTCAGTTAAAGTATTTTTTTAACACTTGCATTCATTATTTAGGTAAATTTATGATCATTGATTAAAAATTATGATTATGACTCTGAGTGAAAAGACAGACACCTGATATTAGACCAAAGTGGTAAAATTCCTTACACCCCATATGTCTGGATATTGTGTTTGTGTCTTTTTGTCCAGAACCTCTTCCTAGTAGTCATCACCCTATTCCTCAGTCCAAACTCATAACAAGCAAAACATGATACAGGTCGTGATTCAATCATGCATGTTTATCAGCATTTACCATCAGAAACATTGGCATGGTCCTTCTAATGTGGTAGCCTATCAGACTTGTGTTTAAAGCATGTAAACATAACTAATCGTTGAATAAATATGGTTACTTGCTGTTGATGTGGTTTGCAGTATCCACAATCTGTGGAACCCAGTGTGTGTACAGTTTTACTACACAGTGTTATTCACAAGTAAACAGTCATGAAGAATATACAGTGAAACCTGACTTCAAAGGCCACCTCCTAAGATGCAGTTTGTGGTTTTCAAGAACAAAGGACATTAAAAGTACAATGTACAGTGAAACCTCATTACAATGACAGAGAAACCTCATTACAATGTACAGTGAAACTTCACTACAATGTATAATGAAACCTCAGTACAACGTACAGTGAATCCTCATACAATGTACAATGAAACCTCAGTACAATGTACACTGAAACCTCAGTACAATGACAGTGAAACCTCAGTACAACGTACAGTGAATCCTCTTTACAATGTACAGTGAAACCTCAGTACAATGACACTCAAATATTTGATATTCACAAGTTTTGAGGCACAAAAAGTGTATTTTCTTTGGAAGTTGATTCATTTATCTAACATATTCAGTTGACTGGCACACTTTTAGGGGAACAGATGGTGGTATTATAACAAGTGTTCACTGACATGAGAGGGGTAAATGGTGTATCTGTACCATGAGAGGGGTAAATGGTGTATCTGTACCATGAGAGGGGTAATAAATGGTGTATCTGTGCCATGAGAGGGTAAATGGTGTATCTGTGCCATGAGAGGGGTAATAAATGGTGTATCTGTGCCATGAGAGGGGTAAATGGTGTATCTGTGCCATGAGAGGGTAAATGGTGTATCTGTGCCATGAGAGGGGTAAATGGTGTATCTGTACCATGAGAGGGGTAAATGGTGTATCTGTACCATGAGAGGGGTAAATGGTGTAACTGTACTACTGTACTGGCCAGTTTTATATACCCACACAGGAAGCCCTTTTTCTGTGCCTTGTACAAACCATTATTTCCTTATTTTAGTTACTTTTGATACCTTGCACTAGGGACATATTAATATCTAGATAGCTGGGACCTTGTCAGCCACTTCTACAAAGTACAATATCCTGACAAGGTGTCCTTGCCAGACAGGTTGTCTGTCATTGCAGTGATTGCCCCCAGACAGGGGCACAGTAGTAGGGAGCATTTACAGTAACTTAGGACGTAGTTAGGGGTACAGTGAAACCTGTTTTTAGAGACCACTGGGGGAAAAGACCATTGGCCTTTCCAGACCATGTTTACCATGACCCTTTGTGCGTCTTTCCCATGTTATTGCACCTCTAATGAGACCACCTGCCTTATGTGACCATTTTTTGGCCTGCTATAGGGGCAGTCTGTCAAAACTGGTTTTACTGTATATTGATAAATCCAAAAGGAGCTTGTTTTCTAACAATGTAAAACATCAGTATTTGCAATCTCAGAGATGAGGTGATATCAACATACAATGCTCCCTGTCATGAGAACCCAGTCTTCGGAAAAAACAGCTGCCTGGGGAGACCACCAGGGCACTTTGCAAAGTCATTTCTTAAAGTGCTGATTTAAGATTGAGTCAACAGCTTTCCTTGGGACACTTTGCGCACATTGCACGCAAAGTGTCCCGAGGAAAGCTGTTGACTAAGACTCCTTTTTGCTTCAGACAAAGCTTGCTGGTATTTGAATGAAAGGTATCTTCATGAGGAATTTGACTCTTTTAACCATTATATGTTTAATGGTAATGAGAAAGCAGCTATAGCAGTGATTGGCACTTTAAGGAATAATAAATTTATACATCCTGAAATGAAAGACCATATCTTGAGACACCATAATTTTTGTCTCCATGAGTGTGGTCTTTCCAAAACAGGTTTCACTCTGCTTGTTTACACTTCAGAAATGATTCAGTGTGTATAATTTGCATGGCATTTTTGTGGTCAAAATAAAACTTGTCCTGGGACAAATCAACAAATTTCTCATATCTATAACAGCAATATTGATTTTGTTCGATAGTATTGTAACTGATGCCTAATGGCAGATGTAGTATTTGTTGCCGATCCAGCATGAACAATACAGTGTTTATACACTACACTCATAAAAAATCTCTACTTAAATCACTGTTTGCAGTAAAAAATAGATATAGATATTTTGACATTATATATTTACTTCACTGCATAACTTTAAGGCATGTTTGTCTGCTTGGTAACCAGTGTTGGTTATGTATGTTTACAGTCACAAAGTGTCTATAAGAAATGATGGACTTCAAGTGCATGGTTGCGCTCAACCGAAAAACCAGTTCCTAGCAACTGATGGTACCTTAAACAACCCCTAAGTGGTACCTTAAACAACCCCGAAGTGGAACCTTATAATTAAACAACCCCAAAATGTCTGTCACAGGTGTGCAAGAATACCAATAGCGGAAAGTGTGTTGTCTCGGCTCCAGTTATCGGTCTTTAGATTTGATCTGTATGGCCAATTCTATCAAGTGAAGTTGCGCTTCTTTGCACAACCAAATTTAATTTATCACAGGTTGGCAAGGCTGTCAATAGGGCAAACTGATTGCTGTATGCCAAGGGAGTCAGTAAGCCCTGGTTCTATAGTTAGGGCAGTCAGACTGCTACTGTTAGCTAGGAGTGAAGGCCTTGGTTCCACTTAGAACAGTCAGACTGCTACCATTAGCTAGGAGTGAAGGCCTTGGTTCCACTTAGAACAGTCAGACTGCTACCGTTAGCTAGGAATAAAGGCCTTCATTCCATTTGTGAACAGTTATTGATAGTCGCTCAGTTGCACTACAGTCATTGAAAAGCTGAAAGTAGGAGAATCCTGGGGTACAGGTGTAAATCAGATTGGGCACTGTCGGGAGGAAAACAGCCATGTTTCATTTCAAATGATGCCATGATTAGGGGATTCCCCCCTTAAAGTGACTAGAACTGGCTGGTAGTCAAATGTCATCTGCTTAAGTGTTTTCAACAAAAATGAAAACCAGTTTGAATGATAATACAGTGGTCCCTGTCTTGAGAGACCGCCCCTAGGGCAGGTGAAAATGTGGTCTTTCAAAACAGGTGGTCTTTCATTAGAGGTATAATAACATGGAAAGGATAACACAGTGTTCTGAGAGAGCGGTCTTAAAAAGATATGTGGTCTCTCATTGGACGGGTCTCTCAAGACAGGTTCCACTGTAGTCAGTGAGATCTGTCAAGATGACCTGGCCCAGGCCAACAACTTTCCTTGGTATGGGCTGGGTATTTGCCAACTAACCTTGTCACCAACCCACACCAGTGAAAGCTGTTGACCCATTCTTAATCCAAGGCTCATGGGGTTAATTATATCTTAGTATATAGCCTGGGCAACTCTTTAAAACATTTCTGATTAAACGAAAGATAGGTCAATAACTACATTTAAGCAGATGTGAAATACTGGTATTTGTGGGAGCATAAAGAAGGAATAGTTAATAAAAATAGTCAGTGACAAACCTTCATGAAGCCAAAAAATCCCATGCCAAATTGAGATATGAAGGCAAAATTTATGGAAAAGTCATTAATGCGCTTGAGTAATTCATTTTAAAGTGTGAAATGTGCATTTGCAAATTTCGCTGTCAAAAGTAATGGAACATAAGCATTGAGCTAATATTGGCTGATAGTATGAGCAGATCCCTGATAATGCTTCATGAAAGTATGGACAGGTCCTGAATTGACATGCAAATTCTTGTGTGTTACTCCGGATCCATTATTCATATTTTGGCATTCTGGCTAACTGAAAAAAGGAAGTTTCTGTATTATATGCAGTGAGAAGATCAATCTAATTGTGCCAGAATATTTTTTAGAAGAGAATGCCTCGAACTTTCGTATTCTTTAATAATTTAGGCAGTATCTCAGATTGGATTTGCACTGTGTGTTTCAGGGGGAGAAAATTTAAATTGGGGCCGAGTGAGGCTGTAAAAAAGTGAAGGAGGTTAAGTCAAAGTGAGGAGTGACTTAATGTTGGTTACATACTGTAGTCAATAGTGTTTTCTTGATGTGCTTTACATGAAATATACTTAATGTTTTCAGCGCTGGCCTCCCACAGAAAATGGACCTTCCCCCGGGCTACCAGAGTAAAACCGTGTACTTGATGGTAGTTTGGTCTCCATGTATCAAACTGACAGTTCGTCCTTCTGTATTTCTTTTCTGTTGTAAACGTCAAATCAAAACTAAAACAAAATGTGCAACATTTCAAATTCCAAGTCTTGTGCTATTTGTTTACTTTATACTGATGCTGGCATATCAAAGAATTTCTAGTTTTTCACTTGAATATCTGCTAACTGATAATGAGTGACAAAATCATTCTAATTGAAAAGACATATTTTCCAGCCTAATTTTTGTTTTGTTTTGTACATTGCGGCTGTTATTTTGATCAAAAGCTAGGCAGGGACGGCATGTGTCTTGAAATACATGTACAGTGGTACCTCTCTTGAGAGACCCCTCTAATGAGAGACCGCATATCTTTTTAAGACCGCTCTCACAGAACTCTGCGCTATCTTTTCCATGTTGTTGTACCTCTAATGAAAGACCACCTGTTTTGAGAGACCACATTTTGACACGCCATAGGGGCGGTCTCTCAAAAGAGGTACATGTAATTGATTTTGATCCCTTAGTATCCAGGTACATTGATAATTGTATGATAAGTACATGTATGGTCTACACTGCTAAGATTCCATATAGGATTCTTTTCACTGTGGTGTACGAAGATACAGAAAAACTCAACCAAAGTTGAATATCATATACTGTAAATTGCTTTATTTTCGCGTGTTTAAATTTTCACGGTTTTAGTATTTTTGACATTTCACTGTAGTTTTAATTTCACTGTCTTGGACATAATTCCCATTCTTACAATGTTAAAATACTATTTCGCTGTGTTTTTATTTTCACGGTTTTGTGCCATCAGCGAAATAAGCGAAAATAAGAATACAGCGAAATTAAAGCAATTTACAGTATCTTACAGAACAATCTAAAATTTGGCGTATTTGATTAGATATAACTTCATATCATGGTCTGAATCTGTAACTGGACACTTGACAAGAAACTGGTAGACAGTTAGAGATGTTAGATGTAGTTAAGCGCACACTGTAACAAAAGATTGAGAAGATTGTAGTAGCCTGTGTGGGCTTATAGATACCCTCATCCATGAGAAAACAGTAGGTTTATAGATAAGATAAGGTCATACAAGCAAATCTATATACTGTAAATTGCTTTAATTTCACTGTATTCTTAATTTCGCTTATTTCGCTGAAGGCACAAGACCGTGAAAATAAAAACACAGTGAAATAATATTTTAACATTTTTTAACTGGGAATTATGTCCAAAACATTGAAATAAAAGCAACAGTGAAATGTCAAAAATACCAAAAACCGTGAAAATTTATACACGCAAAAATAAAGCAATTTACAGTACATGTATACATATGCATCATAAATTTTCCACACAGACATGGCCAAATGACTTAAAACAATTTAGATATAAAATACATTTAGAGCAATTCAATGTCCAACCATCAAACTCACAATAACAAATAGAGTTTTCATAACTTTTGTTTGAATAAAGGTAAAGACATTGTCTGCTGAAGGTTTAAAGGTGTCTGATTCCATGTCTTGGTCCCATGGTGTTTTATGGGAAAAGATGTGAAAACACTGCCACAATTAAAAGTAAATAAACTCTGGAGTATATGACTTACAAACAAAAAAATAATTGTTTTCTGGGCATAAACAAATACATGTAACAAGAACACTTGTGGCACACAGACCTACCCAGGGAGCACATGAAGGGTGGGTCCCGGGTCCATGACCTCTAACAACTGAAAAAGACCCACAATGTATCTACCAATATATTATATATAAGACACAAAATTACAAAATAGTACAGATCCAGAAAACTTTAGTACATGTACTAACATAAATATCAAATGTAGTGTGGAGGCCAGATGGTCTGTTAACTCATTCCACCCTGATAGAAGACCGAGTCAACAGCTTTCCTTGCCATGCTCTTGATGCAATGTGCCCAGAGAGTACCAAGGAAAGCTGTTGACCTTGGGCATATAATTTGGAATGGTCTTCCATTCAAGTTTCATCCAAAATTTTGACAAATAATCCCTAAATTAGTAAAACATAATTAACAGACGACATTTAGATACTAGCGGGAAAAAGCATCATGAGGGTGGAGTGAGTTAAGCAGGAGGACCACAAATACATGAAGCTGTATGCTAGATCAATACTAAATGTAAAAAATGCCAATCAAGAAGGACTTTACATCTTTTTACATCTCTACGTTGGATGCCAATCGATACTGGAATAGAATATTTTCATGGATTACTCATGTACAGAATTGTACATGGAACAGCGCCACAGTACCTCCAGGGTGTTTTTACAGATGTTCAGCATAGTCATGCCTATAGCATGAGATGTAGCTAATCAGGAAATATGTATGTGCCAGCCTACAAACTTTCTATTGGTCAGAGGACTTTTTTAAGTACAGAGGCGCGGTTCTGTGGAACAGGCTGGATGACCACATAAAACAGTCGCCAAACTTGAATATCTTTAAAACACAATATGTGCAGTATTTAAAAGTCTGTCTGTATGAAAAAGAACATTTTACTTTAGATACACAAAATTGCACCAGGGAGTGACTGTAAACTGATTGTTTCATTTTTCATTTTTAAATCAATGGTGCATTTAGTTTAATTTATTACATGCACAAATGTAGTATTTTGAAATATATCTTGATAGATCAGTGTGCCCATAATGACATGGTCTACCATTTTTAAATAAAGATATTATTATAGTAGAATGACAAGCCAGAGGAGCATATATCCAGACTACATAAAAAAACTCATTCAGTATACATACATGAACATAGAATATTTACCAAGCATGAAACATGGATCTCTAGTGCTTATTTATACGACAAGTTATTCCAGTGTTTGATTACAGGGAGAGTATAAAAACTGTCAGAGGACAATACTCTAGAGGCCAAAAAGGTGTTACTATGCCATAGTCGGAGTTGTAAATCAAAAGCTTTTTTCTCCACAAGGAGTCAAAAGTATTCATTCTGTTAGAAACCAGCATTGTAGTAGCACCACTATCTCCAGCATAAGAAAACAATCTCCTGAAGGCATTATTGTAACTGGCACGCAACTTGTTGACAGATTTTTTTTATGAAAATTTGTCTGTTGCTCAGGATCCACCCAAATTCTTGATCATTTACAATGGTGTCTATGTAAGTGCAGTCAAAATGCTGCTAAGCGTATCCATCCTTCAAAGTCCTTTAATTGACCTGTGATATCCTTGCAGACTGCTAAAGTAGTCTGCAGGGATCATATTGAGACTGCTATAGTGGCCTGTAAGGTGCTGCGGGTTATAGCATGCTGTCTGTAGGGTGCTGTGGGTTATAGCATGCTGTCTGTAGGGGCTATGGGTTGTAGCATGCTGTCTGTAGGATGCTATGGGTTATAGCATGCTGTCTGTAGGGTGCTATGGGTTATAGCATGCTGTCTGTAGGGGGCCAATGGGTTGTAGCATGTCTGTAGGTGCTATGAGTTATAGCATGCTGTCTGTAGGGTGCTATAGATTAGAGCATGCTGTCTGTTGGGTGCTATGGATTAGAACATGCTGTCTGTAGGGATCTGTGGGTTATAGCATGCTGTCTGTAGGGGGCTTTTTGGTTATAGCATGGTGTCTGTAGGGTGCTATGGGTTATAGCATGGTGTCTGTAGGGTGCTACAGGTTATAGGATGCTGTCTGTAGGGGGCTATGGGTTACAGCATGCTGTCCCTAGGGTGCTACAGGTTATAGCATGCTTATTAAGCTCATGAGTTATAAATTTTGGCAATCTGTGGTGTATCTGGTGATGGTTTTGTATTTGTGTAGAATGATGATGGCCACAATTGTTGGCTAGTGAAAAATCATGAAACCAAAAACAAATATCAAGATTATATGCATGTGAAAAATAATATAAAAGATTTGAGCATTTGATCATGTTGAAGTCCATGGTGTCATAGTTTATTTTCCTGTTAAAGTTACTGCTAATTGCATTTGGTTGGTAGGAGAGGCAGTCTGTAATAGCAGGTACTACTTACATGTGTGTGCCAAGAGACAGGTAGAGACAGGTTACTAAAGGGCAGTCTGTAATAGCAGGTACTACTTAAATGTATGTGCCAAGAGACAGATTACTAAAGGAATGTCTTTCATAGCAGGTGCTACTGTACATATACCAAGAGACAGATTCTTTTTTGAAAGTGATTAACATTTAAATTTCACAAGTGCAGATTAGTCATATTAATTGGACTAGCAGCAGTTTCATTTTGATTAGCAAAATGTCATATGATACATTTGATTTGTAACTTGATTTTCATATACAGTGGTCCCCCTCTTATAAGCCCCCCCCCCCCCCTCTACAAAGGCCAATTCTCTATGCAGCAAGTATGGCATGTTCATTGTATTTTACCCCTCAAGAGAGGCCACCCCTTTTATAAGGCCACTTTTCTAGTGCGTTTGGGTTGTCTTTATAAGAGGGGGACCACTGTACATGTACATGTACGTGTATATCTGTGCCAATACTTGCATGACTGTTGTAAGATACATTTGTAATTTCCGGGGATGGGGGGGTGGGGGTGGGGGTGGGGGGGGATCAAGTTGTAGAATGCACAGAAACTGTAGATCATTATTGTTTTGCCAAACAGTATGCATGAATCTATTAACCCAATTCTTACTGCTATGGATCTCAATTTTATCAACATCACAGAATACACAATTAAATACAGGAAGGATCAATTATGAGGGAGGCTTTTATCAATAAAGCTGTGATAGCCGTGCTGTGTTACTATAGAGGCTAATCCTAAGTTTGGTCTTAGATAAATACGGAGGCTCTAGAGTTACAGCCTTGGTCAAATATTTGTATATGCATACACATGTTGTGTTTTGTAGACCTCCTGATTATTGCAGAAATGATCTACTGTATCGTTAAAGGACTGTGTAGGCAGAACTGTTGACAGTATTGTTATTAATATTTTGAATTCTTTGAACATGTATCTTATTATCACACATGTAAATTATAACAGTCATCTCCATGTTACCAAGTAATAAATCTTCGACTGCATGTCTTTTAATCTTACAAAAATACATTCTTTGATCTTTGAACAAAGTCCCAAATTCTCTGGATGCATAAAGCCATTTGCTATTTATGGTTAATTGTTAATCAATTTTGTGGGACTTACCCAATTAAAGTTTATGTGTAAAAGATAAAATGCCTATCAATAGAGAAATGTAATTTGTCCTATGATTTTAAAACTGAGTCAGAGGCTTTGCTCTTGCTAGGTTGGGTCCCTGGAAGAGTGGTTGTATAACAGATAAATTATATATGTGAGAAGCAGACTCTTGTGTGACTTATATCCTCCCTCCTCACATTGAAAATGTCATATCACTTGATGGAATTTTAGGGTCTCAGCACTGATGTGAAAAGTACAACGTAAGCTCTCTGGTGGGTTTCCTTTCCCCCTATAGAAAGTTATCTGTACAAAAGTCACACAGTACTTGAGCCTTTGTGGTGATATGATTGATGATCAGAGGTGATGGAATTTGTATACATGTAATTAGCAGTACTGTATAAATTTTTATATTCCCGGGCACAAAATTTCCCGAATAGTCACTCCAAATCAGAATTTCACGAGTTTGGTTTTCCCAATTTTGTGAAGGCTTTCATTCCATGTTTAATCTGCTGCAATTTCCCCAAGATTAGTATTCCCGAACTGGGTTACCTCACAAAAATTGGGGAATATTTATCCCTCACGGAAATTTATGATTATACAGTATTTAATACAGACTATTTTGGTTATTGTTTTTTGGTCCTTTCCGAGTCAAATTGAGTGAACACCTTTCCAAAAGAAAACATTTTTGCTGAGAATTGTAATGGGGACTTAACATGATGGCACCCCAGGTCGATCAACATCTTCTTTGAGCACAGCTTAGGCACAATGCACCCAACCTGTGCCAAGGAAAGCTGTTGACTCAGTCGTATTGAGTGCTGTAAATGGTTAAAGCCCATATTGACACTTCGTATTGCCTTTATTTTTACAAAAGATGATGCAGCTTTTGAATACAAATCTTGCATATGTTGGTCATTGTGGTTGTAATATGTACATTGGTACAATCAGCTTAGCTGGTTTTTATGCGCAGTAAAACCTGATGACTTTTTATTTCTGTTGCAGGTCTTAGTTTGGCAGTATTCCGTGGTGAGAGTGGCCAGCCTCATGCAATAGATGCCTACTGTCCCCATCTTGGTGCTAACATGGCCGTTGGCGGTCGTGTGTTTGGAGAGTGTCTTGAGTGCCCCTTCCATGGATGGCGCATGTCAGGGGAGGATGGCAAATGTACTCACATTCCATACGCAGAAAGAAGTAAGTTTATTGTACACTCACATTCCATACGCAGAAAGAAGCAACTTTTTTTTACACAGTTCGATTTTACAGACAAAAGCACAGAGCAATTACTGCCATGCAAAAGTGAAATTAACCCTATCCCCTTGAATTAAGACTGAATCAACAGCTTTCCTTGGCATGAGTTAGGCACTTGCCAAGGAAAGCTCACAGTTGAGCGAGGGCATGTTATCTAGATAGGTCTCAGCCACAGTTCTCAAATTGCTTTTCATTACTGTTGGAATTAGTTGAAAACACCGAAGAAGATGACATTTGACTACCAGCTCGTTTTGGCTGGTGTAAGGCGGAAAGGGTTAAGGTGCAAATTGATTTGGGTTTGTAAGCATCAAAGGTGCGGAGGATGATAGAAAGTCCAGCACATCTCCCTCCCAGAAAATTTTAAAATGTAGGCTTTAATATTTGTTAGCATGTCAGGCCCAATTCGCTACCAATTGTTCAGTGGGAAAATGTGTCTAGTAGAAGCTTGAACTATACATATAGTCATGGTTTTAGATGGTCTTGTTTATCAAATAAATATTTCAAGTTATAAATATTTTAAATGCCAGTAAGATACTTGGGTCTTAGAATTAAAGAAGAAAAAAACTTATAATACATTATTACTTCATTAACACAGATCATCTAATACTATGACAATGGTGTTACTCTACTGTCTATGATGATAACTAATGAAATGATGAATTGTCAATCTGCTTTCATATATTGTATATATTAGATGTGACATAATTGTAAAACTGCCGCATTTAGTCAGTCCTTCATGGTAAAGTTTTCTCCTGTTCCTTCAGGCATTGTGTGTCATGTGTACAAGTGCTTAGCAATGTGAAAATCATAGAGGGCAAGTTATTTCAGTGGTGAGAGAACGGCACCAAAAAAATGTTGAACTTTTTAGGGTGACCCATAAAAATGAATCCGTTGAAACTAAGTAAATGTACTGAAGTAAGTTCATCGTGAAAGCACGCATTTGAGTCAAAATTTAGGACAACATTTTATTTTCAACGTTTATCACCCAGTCAAATACTCGGAAAAGGGATAAACTAGGGATTTACATAGGGGAGGGGAACAGCAATAACTGCTAGGGAGGGGCATAAATAGTTCTTCAGCAATAACACAGCTGGGAATGAGAGGAAAGAGTTATAACAATTTGACAAAAATAGTGCCACATTTAAATAAAAAAAAAAAAGATGCTGTCCTGAGTACTGACCCAGCCTTAGTGTTGACATTTGAGTTTCAATTCAGGACAGCATTTTAATATCAACAGTAGCACCATTGTTATGAAACTGTACCTTTTTAAAATATGCTTTCCTAAATGCTGACATGCCTAAATGTTGACATTTTGAGTCAGCATTTAGGACAGCATTTTTATTTCTGAATCAGAAGTAGTCCTTTTTTTCAAACTTGGGTGACTAATTCTTTCTATTCCTAGTGGACACATCTCAATGGACAAATACTGGGAGTCAATACTTCCCCTGGGCTGATAAAGTTATACAGCCCGGGTGGAAACAGGTGATATTTTAGTGTGAGAAAGGAGTCAAATGTGTATTTATTGTAATGCTGTGAACTAAATAATAAATAATTAAGAAAATGATGAATGTATGCCATATTTCACTGCAATTAACAGATTAAAGCTTATGATTGAGGGAAGAACTGGTCACAAGGAATTAGCAACATGATCACTTGGGTAATGAAGAGTCGAAATTTTATGGACAGGGCGAATGCTTAAGAGAAGTGATACACTAGGGTTGTATGTCAGGGAGGGGGGGGGGGGGTAAATATATAATTGCCAATTAGATCACTGGAAATTGGAGGAAAAAGTAACAAAAAATGAGAAAAGCAGTATTCTTTCCCAGCTCTGCTGACCATAGCTCACACAGTTTTTAGGATAACCCCATATAACTTTTAGGACTCATCAAGCATACGAAAATCTAGGTCCAGTTTTGTGTAGGTGGCGCCGCCTACAGCATTATATAATATATGGGCCAAAATGTTAATCAGATAGGCCAGATTTAGAAGATATAAAGATCGAGCTGAAAGTGAATGTCCTATGGGTACTTGGAATTTAGAGGTCAAAATGTGCGAATCTTGTGAATGCTCTACCATCTGTACTTTTAGTGGATCATGATGAAATTTGGTGGGATGTGAAGGAGGTCAAAATTTTGATTGATGGAGATGCTTGTGGCATCTCCTACAGTTTGATGGAAACATGAGCCAAATGTGTTGAACAAATGATTCAATACATTTCAATTCATTTGATTGGACAGTGAGGGGCATGTGATCCAATCCTCCAATGCTGCAAGAAATGTCACCAGTAAAAACTCTGCTAGTGAAATTTCTTGCAAGTGAATGTTGGTGGGGAATCCCTGGATTACCTTTAACTCGTTCCATATTATGGTCACAGGCCTTGGTCAGTGGTTCTGGCACTGCCCGGCAAGTCATGCTGCAGCTGCCGCAAGGGCAGCTGCAGCATGACTTGCCAGGTAGTGCCAGAACCACTGACTTAAGACTGTAGGTACTTAAATGAAAGCTCTTTTCATGAGGAATTATGTCTCCCGGTGGAAGCCGGGGGACATATTGGTTTAGTGCCCGTTTCTTCCGCTTGTTGTTGTTGTTGTTGTTGTTGTTGTTGTTGTTGTTGTTGTTGTTCAGGTTCTTCAACACTTGGTTTCTGTGCGATAAGTCTTGAAGGACTTGACAGAATTTGATGAAACTTGGTAGGATTATGTATCTAGGCAAGACCTAGGTTGGGATTGTATTTGAGTGACCTTTACCTAATTTTCAAGGTCACAGGGTCACTTATGTGAAATTGGTTTCCGTTCGATAAGTCATGAAGAACAGGTTGGAATTTGATGAAACTTGGTAGGATTATGTATCTAGGCAAGACCTAGGTTGGGATTGTATTTGGGTGACCTTGACCTAATTTTCAAGGTCACAGGGTCACTTATCTGAAAGTGGTTTCCATTCGATAAGTCATGAAGAACTTGATGGAATTTGATGAAACATGGTAGGATTATGTATCTAGGCAAGACCTAGGTTGGGATTGTATTTGGATGACCTTGAGCGAATTCTCACGTTCACAGGGTCACTTATGTGAAAGTGGTTTCCGTTCGATAAGTCTTGAAGAACTTGATGAAATTTGATGAAACTTGGTAGGATTATGTATCTAGGCAAGACCTAGGTTGGAATTGTATTTGGATGACCTTGAGTGAATTCTCCAGGTCACAGGGTCACTTATGTGAAATTGGTTTCCGTTCGATAAGTCTTGAAGAACTTGATGGAATTTGATGAAACTTGGTAGGATTATGTATCTATGCAAAACCTAGGTTGGAGTTGTATTTGGGTGACCTTGAGCAAATTCTCCAGGTCACAGGGTCACTTATGTGAAATTGGTTTCCGTTCGATAAGTCATGAAGAACGTGATGGAATTTGATGAAACTTGGTAGGATTATGTATCTTGGCAAGACCTAGGTTGGGATTGTATTTGGATGACCTTGAGCGAATTCTCAAGGTCACAGGGTCACTTGGTCACTTATGTGAAAGTGGTTTCCATTCGATAAGTCTTGAAGAACTTGATGGAATTTGATGAAACTTGGTAGGATTATGTAACTAGGCAAGATCTAGGTTGGAATTGTATTTTGATGACCTTGAGCGAATTCTCAAGGTCACAGGGTCACTTATATGAAATTGGTTTCCGTTCGATAAGTCTTGAAGAACTTGATGGAATTTGATGAAACTTAATAGGATTATGTATCTTGGCAAGAACTAGGTTGGGAATGTATTTGGATGACCTTGAGTGAATTCTCCAGGTCACAGGGTCACTTATGTGAAATTGGTTTCCATTCGATAAGTCATGAAGAACTTTATGGAATTTGATGAAACTTGGTAGGATTATGTATCTAGGCAAGATCTAGGTTGGGATTGTTTTTGGATGACCTTGAGCGAATTCTCAAGGTCACTTATGTGAAATTGGTTTCCGTTCGATAAGTCATAAAGAACTTGATGGAATTTGATGAAACTAGGTAGGATTATGTATCAAGGTAAGACCGAGGTTGGGATTGTATTTGGGTGACCTTGACCTAATTTTCAAGGTCACAGGGTCATTTATGTGAAATTGGTTTCTCTACAATAAGTCTTGAAGAACTTGATGAAAATTGCTAGAGTAATGTATCTAGGTGAGAGCTAAAATAGGATTGTAATTTTCAAGCAAACTTGGTCATTTGTAATTTGTTATCACCTGTAGCTTATTCAGAGACGTAAGTGTTCCACCGGGAGACATTTGATTTTCTGTTGGAAAATCAGTCTGTTCTAGTTTAAATATGCAGTTGTCATCTTAAATATAGGTAAATATACTGAAAAATCAGGGACTGGTATGGAATGAGTTAAAGGGAACTGCTTCATGGTAACTTGTGGAATCTCACATCTATTTTTATCAGATTGATGTAATGCTGCAATAAACAAACAAAATGATAATAATAATGAACATTTCTTCACCAGTTATCAAACTGAAAATGATCAAAGTATTAAGTAGTAATATTCATTTTCAAGACAGAAATTTTGTGTTGCCACACTTTGGCTATAGTTGAATTATTGCATTGCAACTAAACTAATTTTAGTATCACTTTTTTGCAATGGGATACTGGATATGTCAAACGCTGTTGTAGATTCTTTTAATTTCTTTGTAATTCTAGTTTCCACTTATTCTGCTGATGGCACAAATAAAAACACAATAAAATAGTATTTTCACTCTTTCAGTTCCAAATTTTGGACTTATCAATAGGTTTTGTGGGCACACCCAGAATAGCTGGTGACCAGGATATTCTCTCTGGAACTATAGGCATGCTGGTACTTGAATGAAAGATCTTTTTACAAGGAAGAAGAATCTGGAATGCTAATGATAATTCAGCTTAGTTTGACTGAAGTAGATTGACTTTAGATGTGATTGGCACTGAAATAGTTAACATGTTCACCAGGAACACTCTGGCCTCATGCAGAAAGTGGCCATTTCTATTGTACACCTCCCCCCCTCCCCCCCCTCCCCCCCCCCCCTTTACAAGAGAGGCTGTCCTGCCAATTTCAGAACAGGGACACTTTCTAGTACAGGGGGTTGTTAGCGGGGGACCACTGCACCTGTAATGTAAGACCATTTTATGTGAGCTAACAAGGGTCACATAAAGCAGGTGGTTTCACATTGCAGCAAATTTACAAAGTTCCAAAGAAGAAAAGTTTCAGTGTCCTCAGAATGGTAGTCCCAGTAGCCAGGTGCTAACTCATGGCTAGGATTTGAAATTGCAAGTAATGCTACTTATGCAGGATATATGTTAACTTATTTAGTGTGGTCCTGGTCCAAACTTTTTTCAGGGTAACAATAGATACCATCACAAAGTTTGCGTGTTAAAGTTGCACATGAACAAAATGTCCAGTTTTCGAAAACCTTGTCATGCATATGTCAGGTTCCACCTATAGGGTGAAGCATTGCTCAGCAGGAAAATGTGTGTTTTCTCACCTCGGAACATGTTTTGTATTTGTACGCCTGTTTGATGAAACATTTCTCATCTGGAGAATATGCCTCTTTTCTTTTTTGATGTCTTGTCTGATTGATGACTGTTGACATTGGATAAAGAGTCAAAGAAAAACTGAAGAGTAAATTACATTTGAAATGCATGAATGTCCACATACTGTGGAATGAGTGATGAGTCAGGGGTGGAAATAGCTTCAGCTGCTGATACATGTGCATGTGGTTTCTTGACGCAAAAATTTCTCCTGGCACACACACACACACTTTGTGCAAAATTTTGTAAATATAATTTAAATCAAATGTGAACACTTTTAACTGCTTGATTGTAGTAACTCTCAAATTTGGAATTGTTTAAAATAAGGTCACAGAGTATTTGTGCATTTGAAACTTTTTGAGAGGGCCTATGACTAGCATCAGGGGAGACATATTGGTTATAAAAAGCGCAGCACCTGCTTGGTTGATTTTTTTTTGCTATATTTTTGGGTGTAGCTTAAGTTGATACCTCCCAGAAACATTGATCATATGAGTAAGGCTTTTCGGCAGTTCAGATAAAGTCTGCAAGTTACAACTATAAGGAGCCACACTTGACTCATGTGTCACAGAGTGGCCTTGAGTCAGGCACCACTCCCGTTCATAAGACAGACCTAATTCTGTGATTCAGCAGCAGCATAAATAGGTTAGTGTTAAACCTGTTTGCTTAAAAGTTCTGTAAATCTTCATGTCTGGGAGTGTAGGGACTTACAATACTGAATGCCGTTCAGAAAAAAATTATATCAAGCTTTTTTTCTGTATTTTACTTTTTAGATACTTTTTTTCTGGCAACACAAATTCATAAGCCACACTTAAGTTGTATAGAGTACGTGTTAAACTAAATGCTTATTACTACACCTTAATGTAGGGTCAAGAAGTAAACTACATGCAGATAAAGACAAGCTGCGTCAGAATTATTGTTCTTTAGGATGAGTGATCAATAGAGTAATACTCCAGAGAGAAGCACCTGGGAGTTCACTCAGTGAGGTTGTGACACATTACCATGCAGACAGACACCTGGTGTATAGGTCTCTGGAAATAGGACATGTACACTTCAAGCATCTAAATATGGGATATGTAAACATTGGGTTCCTGTATACACAAGTGTTTCAAAAAAAAAAGAGAAATTCGTTTGAAGTGAAATTTGAGAGAGCTCTTGCAATGTTAACTGCGCTGGACCTACTACAGGTCAGAACTTTTTTTTCGTTTTTATTTCAGGTGTTTATTTATTTATTTATTTTTTTTTCAGTTCAGCCTTTAAATTCTTTCATTTCATTTTTAATGAAATGGGTGAGGTTTTTGTGAGGGTTTTATTTTACTTTTGTAGAAATGCTAAACACAGTCAGCCTACCCACCACCCAGTACAGCAGCCCCAGTTAGATGGCTCCCTTTCACATCTACTGCCAAAGTGAAAAAAAAAAAAAAAGAACAATTTTTCTTAATCTTACTTCCCATAGTGCTTTTATATCAAAGACTGAAAATTTGGTGCCGTTCTGAAGATTCGAAATTGAACTTTCCTTGCCATGTATTTATACAAGTAGGTAATTCTTTCATGGTAAAATCTATTAGACTCCTGTAAAATTCTTTACAACTAACTTGCAAAGTGATGTCAATTTACCTTTTATTCTAAAGATAGGAACATTTGATGGTCTCGTGTTTCTAATTCTATTGTTATATAACATATGTTTCCAATGACCAGGTATTGACAGCCGCAAGGCTAAATATTCCAAAAAAAATGTTCTTAAATTGTATTTTCAATACAAGTCACCTTCAGTTAGAAATGTCCCATCAATATTACTGATATCACCAATGAATTTGATTCCCAGTCTCTATCAGTGTCTATAAAACACAGCTTTCTTCTATATGATTATGAAAGGATTAAGCCATAAAAATTCATTGCATATATCTCAAACAGTTATTGGTTTAAAAAATACTTCAATAGTTGTTCCAGGCAGCAAGTACATCTATATAAAAGAGAGGTAAAGCTTTTAGATTGATTATATGTATGTGTATAGGACACCTACTTAGAAATAAATCTTTAATCTCAATATCTGGTACAAAATGTAACACAGCTTTCCATTTAGCATTATTATAACTAAACAGACATTTAACCCAATTCAGTTTAAGAGCTGCAACTTGAGTATATGAAAATGTTATAATTTAAGTGCACCTTTAGGAATACTTTGATGCATAACTATGTTTTTAACTTTTGGCACAGATTTTTTTTCCAAATAAATTGGTTGATATTTGCTTGAACAGTTTTAAACACACTTTCATTAACATGTATTACCAAAGCTGGATAAAGAAACATGGAAACTGGAAGACTTCTTAAAACTATGTTTTTACCTATCAGGGACAAATCTCATGTAGTGCATACTTTTAGGATTTCTTTAAAAGATTGTATCTTCCCATTAAAGTTTGCTTGAGTCATGACCTCCTCCTCCTCATTAAAAATAATACCTAGGGTAGTGAATGGCCCATTGTGCCAGAAAACAGGTAAATCCCAGTCTTCATCAAATTTATGAACCCCTAACCAGCAGACAATTGTTTTCTCTAAATTACATGTTAATCCAGACCATCTTTTGAAGTCATCAAAAAGAGTAAGTAAGATTTTAGCAGATTGTTGGTTTGCTACAAAACATGTAGTATCATCGGCCAGTTGACTGATTTTGACTTCACTGTCTCCAAATTTCAAATTAGTTACGTTTTCATTTGTTCTTGTCATGATTGCTAAGGGTTCTGCTGCAAGAATAAACAAAAATGGAGCAAGGGGACAACCCTGTCTGACACCCCTGAACAAAGGAAAGAACTCCAAAGTATTCCCATTATTAATTGCACAACTAGATACTACAGAGTAAATAATATGCACCCATTCGCAGAGTTCATTACCAAATCCAAAAGAGTTGAGAACTCGATATATATAAGACCACTGTATGGTGTCAAAAGCCTTCTCAAAATTGATCAAGAGAAAAAGAAAATCATGAGTTTTAAAGTACTGAACTATATCGGCTATAAGCTTAATGTTTTCACCAATGAACCTTCCCTTAATATAACCAGTCAGGTCCTCATTGTTTAGATACAGTAAAACCTTTTGAAGGCATAAGGCTAATACCTCAGTAATGATTTTAAAATCTATATTTAATCAGGACACTGGTCTCCAGTTCTTCAAATATATGTGAGGCTTATCCTTTAGGGGGATAAGAGAAATGATACCTCTTTGCCAATCTTTTGACAGTTTTCCTGTTTGATAAGCATATATTCTAAACTATCAAAAACTAAGTGCTGAATGTCTGGCCAGAAAAAATTGTAAAATTCAGCTGGAAGACTGTCTGACCCAGACTTTTCCTATTTTTAAATAAAGTTTGTAATTTGTTCACCAGGTGGTGCTGCAATTTTTAGCTCAGCTGAATTGGTAGTCAGACTGAGCTTCTAGGGGGCTCAGTCATCTGACTTAGAAATACTTTCGAAATGTCATGCGCACTCAGCTAAGCTCAACACAGGTTTATTCAGTTGCAACTTTGATTTTGTGGGATAAGTTTAGTTAGCTGAGCACATGCTGTTCAGGCAGCCCTCTTGTATAGTAAGACCCATACAACTTTGAGAACTTATAAAGTGTGAGAATCTATATCAATATCAATGTTGGTGGTATTATGTAACATATGGGTGAAAATGTGAAAATCTTTTGACCAGTCCAACATCCTGAACTTTTTATGGATATTCATGAAATTTAGTGGGATGGTAGAAGAGATCAAATTCTCAGTTGCTTATCATACTAGTGGCTCCACCTGTACTTGCACAAAATTTATGAGTTAAAATGTCTTGAAAGACACAAAATTACATATTTCCAAAAAATAATTGAATTAGACATGCCAAATTTATAGAAGATATAGATCATGTCCTATGCTAATGTGTCATTTAATATCAGTGACCTTGATGTATTTTTGTTAGGTTATCAGACTTGTTAAGTTCAAAGAGATGATTTTGTAATGACAGGGTGGGGCTTGGACGTGAATGGCAAAGAGAAATCAGCCTTCAGATCAAAATTGCACATGAGTACATTGTACATAAATGTACTTGGTGACCTACTTTTTGGGTCACCTTGACCTACTGATTTTGTGATCATGACCTATTTTCATATAAAAGGCTTATGAAACAGCATGGTTCCTGTGTGTTGCAATGTTGCATTGAATTTGGTCTCACTGTTCTGTGTGATATCATACAACTTGCTACCATGATAGATTCTGAATTGGAGCATTACTGATCAGATTATTTGGAATAATTGTTCAAAATTGACTTTATCTCTTGACTGTAGTTTACATATCAACACAGGAGCCAAGCTTTCCCATCAACCTTTTATACCCACATTGCACCTTTAAGATATTTACATTTTTTCTACATTTGCTGTGTCAGAAATGTTGCAGGGGCAGAAAAATTGATAATATTATACTGTAATGTACTGTGAGATGACAGCCTGGTGTCTGTATGTACTATGATGGCTGCGGTGTATGTACACACACCAGGCATTTCAAAACATTGTGGTTAGCAGGTATGTGTCACATTGTGGTTAGCAGGGTATGTGTCTTACTTCTTGACATTGTCAACTTCTTACACTGGGCAAGATTTCCTCAGGAAGAAGGGCCTGTGATGGATAAATATGTTTGCATTTGTACTACACAGACCTTTTTCTTTTGTCAATATGGTAGCTTCACATACTGTGGCCCATTTGCCACTCCTTGTAAAACAGGTGACATTTTTTCATGCCGTACGTGTTACATTGCACGAGATTCTTCTGTTTCTGGCCCCCTACCACACCCCAAATTGCCCAAATTGTTTTCACAATTATGGCACCCAGGCACTCCCTCCAAAATGATTACAATTTTTTCTTTCTATTGAGGAGGAAGTGTTTGCGTGAATTTATATGTACGCACCATGGTCAGGCTTTGTGCTGGGACAGGCGTACATCTTGTGTATATCTAATCGTAAGAAGTGTGTACTTGAATCAACTTTAGACACTGTAAGCAGCATTTGTCATGTAATACACAGCCAGGCTGGCCCCAGTGAAGGTTAGCCAATGAAAAATCTTTGGCTTCACCGATTAACTTTGCTGTTTTATGTATATATTTAAGTGTATACAAACAATGACAGTGGTATGTACATAATTCATGCAAACACTTCCTGCCCATTAGGAAAAAAAATGTCATAATCATTTGATTTTGGGGGAATACCTGGGTATTATCTAGATTTATAATAGTCTCATTTCAGTGACAAATAGTCAAGACCATCAGGGACACAAAATAATTAACAAAGAGTAAAGCAGCAAACACTCAATTTTGATGAAGGACACCCACTGTGAATTGATCAAATTTTCAGCTAATTTCATGGATTGTCCCTGATGATTAGGGACTGTCGGCATCTCGTATATATTATAGATTATAGCATGCTTTGCTGATGGTATGAAGTATATCAACGAGCACTGGATGCCATACATGCCGTCTGTCTGTGATAGGTTGGAAGTTACGGAGATTTTAACATTTTGATTGCCCCTTATTTGCATAATTTTAAGCATGACATTTAAATATAATGCTTAACCCATTTATTAAATTCGATGTTAAACCCATTTATATTATGAAGTAAAAATTACTACATATACATCAACACCAGATTGCCATGCTTTGTAAATCTGGGCCATAAAATGAGTGTAACAATTGAAACGTGTATACATGGATATACATGTACATGTAGTTATAAGTATATGTATTTGAGTTTCACTATTTACAGGAATATAAAAGCATGTACGGGACAATCTCTACTAATATCAACTATTAGATTTACGTTTTTTCGAAACAATAGCGTCCAAGAAAAGCTGACCACAAAACTCGCACATGGAAATCAGTCAATCAATCAGTTAATTAATTGATTAATTAATAACAAGAAGTCTGTCTTCACACACAGACTTAGTAATTGTACATTGTTGGTAATTCCCCCAGTCTTTATATTTTTACAAGGAAAAAGTTAACCAAACAAATAAAAAATCGGTGTTGTCTTTTATGGTACTTCTAGTTCTTTTTGCTACTGTTCTCCTGTTTATTGCTGTACCTTAAATGACACACATGCATATATATTTTTCTGGACAACAAACAGTGGTGCACCTGCTATGAAACAGCCTGTGATGTGGAAGTACCATGTAACCATTCAGACTTGTGCAGCTTTGCATATTTGAGTTTATACTGACAGCAACATGTTTATAAACACTAGATCTGCCTGCATGCTATCAGTGCCAAGCTTTCACTATAAACACTAGATCTGCCTGCATGCTATCAGTGCCAAGCTTTCACTATAAATACTAGATCTGCCTGCATGCTATCAGTGCCAAGCTTTCACTATAAATACTAGATCTGCCTGCATACTATCAGTGCCAAGCTTTCACTATAAACACTAGATCTGCCTGCATGCTATCAGTGCCAAGCTTTCACTATAAATACTAGATCTGCCTGCATACTATCAGTGCCAAGCTTTCACTATAAACACTAGATCTGCCTGCATGCTATCAGTGCCAAGCTTTCACTATAAATACTAGATCTGCCTGCATGCTATCAGTGCCAAGCTTTCACTATAAACACTAGATCTGCCTGCATGCTATCAGTGCCAAGCTTTCACTATAAATACTAGATCTGCCTGCATGCTATCAGTGCCAAGCTTTCACTATAAACACTAGATCTGCCTGCATGCTATCAGTGCCAAGCTTTCACTATAAATACTAGATCTGCCTGCATGCTGTCAGTGCCAAGCTTTCACTATAAACACTAGATCTGCCTGCATGCTATCAGTGCCAAGCTTTCACTATAAATACTAGATCTGCCTGCATGCTATCAGTGCCAAGCTTTCACTATAAACACTAGATCTGCCTGCATGCTATCAGTGCCAAGCTTTCACTATAAATACTAGATCTGCCTGCATGCTATCAGTGCCAAGCTTTCACTTCATCCACAGCTTTCCACAGTATGGTATGGGTGCAATGTGCCCAAAGTCTGCCCAGGAAAGCTGTCAATCTTGACCATTCTTCAGATACCTGCTGGTACTTGAATGAAAGGTCAATTGGGCCACAGCAATATTTATGCCCCCCACCCCACCCCCCACCCCCCACCCCCACCCCCGAAGGACAAGGCGGCATATTACTTTTTCCGTGTATGTTTGTGTGTCCACCCTGACAGTTTTCACACTATAACTCAAAATTTTTTCCCTTAGGTCTTTCATATTGCACATGCTTATAGTCCTGAATAAAGTAGTGGACAAGTTAGAAGGTGGATGACCTTGACCCCATTCCCAAGGTCACAGAACTTTTTATGTGAAGTAGACTTTCACGCAATAACTGTGGGTTTTTTGCTGAGGGCTTTCATATTGCACTTGCTTATAGTCCTGAATAAGGTCTGAGAAAAGTGTGAAGATGGGTGACCTTGACCCTATTCCCAAGGTCACAGAGCCATTTTAGTGAATTTGGTTTTCGCACTATAACTCAAGATTTTTGTGTAGGGCTTTTGTATTGCATATGCTTATAGTCCTGACTAAGGTCTCAGACAAATTTGAATATGGGTGAGCTTGACCCAATTCCAAAGGTCACAGGCCCTTTTTATGTGAATTAGACTTTCACGCAATAACTGTAGTTTTTTTGATTAAGGCTTGCATATTGCACATGCTGAATAAGGTCTGAGAAAAGTGTAAAGATGGGTGACCTTGACCCAATTTGCAAGGTCACATAGCCATTTTAGTGAATTTGGTTTTCACACAATTATTTGAAGAAGTTTTTGGCTAAGGGCTTTCGTATTGCACATGC